>JAJJBR010003000.1:80000-82381 GCA_022817965.1 Solanum lycopersicoides | reverse complement strand
ATGCCATCATCGTCCTTGGACTGCACGCACGGTCGGACGAGTCGGGCGTGGCATGCCATTGTGGGGCTTGGACAGCACACACGGTTGGACGACGACGGGCGTGGAATGCCATCATGGCCTTTGACAGCACACGGTCGGACGACGTCAGGCGTGGAATGCCATCATCGCCTTGTATGCACACACGGTCGAACGACGTCGGCGTGGCCTGCCATCATCGCCTTTGATAGTTGACACGTCGGACGACGTCGGGCGTGGCATGCCAGCATCGCCTTTGGACTAGTTGACACAGTCGGACGACGTCGGGCGTGCATGCCATCATTGCCTTCGGACTAGTTGACACGGTTGGACGACGTCGGGCGTGGCATGCCATCATAGCCTTCGACAGACACATTGTCGGACGACGTCGGGCGTGGCATGCATCATAGCCCTTCGACAGCACACATGTCGGACCGACGTCGGGCGTGCATGTCATCATCGCCCGGACAACACACACGGTCATCCATTGTCGGGGCGTGTCATGCCATCATAGCCCTTGGACATCAAACGGTCGGCCGCATCGGACGTGCTACACACGACGGTCGGTCGTGGCTTGCGCAACATTGTTCGAGCTCTAGTCGAAACATGTGGATGTTCCTGTCCGTACTAAATCAAAGGAGTTTGAAACAACCTTCATACATAACAAACATATTCATCTACTTTCCATTATCTATTCTTAACGTTTCGCCTCACGTTGCTCGTTCATATCATTGTTCATTACTTTTATGGTTCGTACGATATTGAAACATCTTTTATTTGTGCAATATGTAGCCTATCATTACTTTGACAAGTTTAGAAGTGTTTTCGAGCATTTCTATATTTTTTCGACATTTAATCATTATTTTATAATTTATTTTTATGGTTTATTATTTTTTACGTCTCGTTTTAAAAATTAAAATGTACTGAATTTTTTATTTTAAGGTTATTATATTAATTTGTGATATTTCTGTGTTGATTTCATATTTTTTTTGATATTTTTCCTATTTGTTATTAATTTATTACTAATTTTCGGAAATTTCAGAAAAAAATAAAATTAAAAACAATTGTTGAAAAATACTTTTTTTATATATAAAAGTCATTTGTGAAAGATAATGTGTGTTTTTACCTTAGAACGCGCATATTTGGGTTGTACATTTCCATTATGATTCTCTAGAAAATCCATGTCTACTCCTGTCACCTGGGTAAAACTTTTTAAGCATATATAAGGGGGGTAGAGGTGTTGGAGGAAGACTGAGGCGCAGGCAGGAGGACGGCATACGCATCCCGTGGTCTTAGTAGGCATGCTGCGTGGGCGCTTGATGGCATGCATGGGTTGTCCGTGCTACGCCATTGGGCGTTTACAAAAACACGCTGGCTACATCGGCGGGGCGAGTGAGGCGAAGGCAGGAGGACTTCACGGGCGTCCTGTGGGCTTAATAGGCGTGCTGCGTGGGTGCTTGATGGCATGCATGGCTTGTTCGTTCTACGCTGTTGGGCGTTTACAAAAACACGCTGGCGACGTCGACGGGGCGAGTGAGGTGAAGGCAGGCCAACGTCACTGGCGTCCTGTGGGCTTAGTAGGCGTGCTGCGTGGGATCTTGATGGCATGCATGGCTCATCCGTGCTACGCCGTTGGGCGTTTAAAAAAACATGTCGGCGACATCTACGGGGCGTTTGAGGTAAAAGCACGCGGACGTCAAGGGCGTCCTGTGGGCTTAGTAGGCGTGTTGCGTGGGCGTTTGATGGCATCCATGGCTCGTCCGTGCTATGTCGTTGGGCGCTTACAAAAACATGTCGGCGACGTCTGCGGGGCGACTGAGGCGTAACAATAAGGACGTCATGGGCGTCCTGTGGTCTTAGTAGGCGTGCTACGTGGGCGTTTGATGGCATGCATGGCTAGTCCGTGCTACACCGTTGGGTGCTTACAAAAACATGCCAGCGACGTCTGTAGGGCGACCTTGCGATGCCGAGGGAACTTCTCACGATCGCTTTTATAGAAGCGTTTGGTGTGGAAACAGCAGTGCTTTCGGGCGAGTGGGGAGTTGTAGAGCTTCTGTTACGGCTAACTCTAGGCGTCGCACGCACGGGGCATGTAAGGCCATGTACGGCCAGACGCTACTATGGACCGGGCGTGGGCAGTTCCCCTGTGTGAACCTTAGTCTTCCTCCAACAATCTCTGCAGTTATTGAATTCTCAACTACCTTAGGCACGCGCGCAACGGCGGGTATAGCATTGGCTTTGCCAAGAAGGCATTCGACATCGTCGCACAAAATCTCATGTCGGGCGTCGGGGTAGATGTCGGGCGTGCATCGTTGGAGCTATTCACGTACGACGCATGAGTGGCATTGGGCATGTGTGGTTAGGTT
>JAJJBR010003000.1:70000-75000 GCA_022817965.1 Solanum lycopersicoides | reverse complement strand
ATTATCACATGATGACAATTAACCAAGGAGAAGCTCTATACTATGAAGCAATACTACATCAAAGCTTAGTAGCATGATCTCTAAGGTATATTCTTGACTAAGATTCAATATTCAAGAACATAGGTGTGAAGAACTTCAATTCATCATAATAGACCCATAATCAACGCAATATCAATCATTAAAGACCATTTGACTAATTATGAGATCAATTCTATCAAACTCAACCTAATCCATATCAATTCAACATTTAAGGTTAAGGGTTAGGGGTCATCACCCACAATCTAGATCAAACTACATCAATTAACCATAATCAAGTTACAATTCATGATAATCTATTCATTCTAACCCAAAGAATACATAATTAACTCAATTCACATGATCAAATTCGGATTTGGATGAAACCCATAAGAAACTCAACTTTTTGGAAAAAAGTTTTGAAGGAACCCTTTGAGGAAAGAATCTCAAAGGTGAATTAGATCCCATACCTTAGGGTTTTGATGACGTTTTGATGGTGAATTTCGTGCTAAACCAGCCCCCCAATGATCTCCCCAAGTTGATCTCCAATGGAGTCTTCCAATAGAGAGAGAAATTAGAGAGAAGGAAGAGAGTTTTGTTTTTGAGAGAATGATTAGGCTAATGAGGGTTGGGTATTTATAGTGGGGTCTTAAGTCACTTAATTAGTCTCTCTTAAACCCCTAATCACCCCTAAGACACTTACTTAATTAACTAACTAAAAACTAACTTTTTTTCCGAAACTGCCACAGGCCCTCCACGACGGATCCCCGACGACGGTCCATCGTGGGCGTGACGGACTAACATCCCTACGTCCTGCACATCCGTCACGTTGGTCAGAGACTTGTGCAGGCGGAGGTTTTCTTCCCAGACACCAAGGATGGCACGACGGTCCGTCGTGAGCGTGACGGGCTGACATCCCTCCGTCCTGCACATCCGTCACGCTGGTCAGAGACTTGTGCAGGCGGAGGTTTGTCCCACGGCACCAAGGCTGGCACGACGGAGACCTTGACGTCCCGCCGCGCCTGTGACGCCCCTTCATGGGGTCCGTCATGCCCTGCTGTTTCAAGGGTCCTCCTCGAGGGTCCTTGTTTTGGTCCTCGGGGAGTCGTACCCTCACTTTTCCAGAATGAAACCATTCCACACAACATTTTACACCTATGGTTACAACTGTTTACCAGAATCCGACTCTTTAACTTGGTTATATCAAAAGGACACTCTAGCCCTCTTATGACCCAATTTGCCGGACATTTAAGAGTTTCGGTTCCAACACCACTTCAAAGACTCCAAATATGCCTATTTGGCTAGGAACACTGGTTTAGATCCTAAGGAGACCATTTAAGTCTTATCACAAGACCTCGGTATTTCAAAATGTTACAGTGGCATGCCATCATCGCCCTTAGGCAGCACACACGGTCGGACGATGTCGGGCGTCGCATGCAATCATGGCCCTTTGACAGCACACACAGTAGGACGATGTTGGGCGTTGCATGCCACCATCGCCCTTGGACTGCACGCATGATCGGGCGACGTCTGGCGTAACATGCCATCATCGCCCTTGGACACCACACGGTCAAACGACATCAGGCGTGGCATTCCATCATGGACCTTTGACAGCACACGGTCGAACGACGTCGGGCGTTATATGCAATCATCGCCCTTGGACCACACGCACGGTCGGACGACGTCGGGCGTGGCATGCCATCATGGCCCTTGGGCAGCACACACGGTCGGACGGCGTCGGGCGTGGCATGCCATCCTCGCCCTTGGACTGCACGCACGGTCAAACGACGTCGGACGTGGCATGCCATCAACTCCCTTGGACAGCACACACGGTTGGACGACGTCGGGCGTAGCATGCCATCATGGCCCTTTGACAGCACGCACGATCGGACGACGTCGGGCGTGGCATGCCATCATCGCCCTTGGACTGCATGCACGGTCGGACGACGTCGGGCGTGGCATGTCATCATCGCCCTTGGACTGCATGCACGGTTGAACGACGTCGGGCGTGGCATGCCATCAATGCCTTTGGACTACTTGACAAAGTCTAACGACGTCGGGCGTGGCATGCCATCATGCCCTTGGGCAGTACACACGGTCAGACGACGTTGGGTGTGGCATGCATCATCGCCCTTGGACAACATGCACGATCGAACGACGTCAGGAGTGGCATGCCATCATCGCCCAGGGACTGCCCGCAAGGTCGTACGACGTCAGGCGTGGCATGCCATCATCGCCCTTGGGCAGCACACACGGTCGGACGATGTCGGGTGTCGCATGCAATCATGGCCCTTTAACAGCACACACAGTAGGACGACGCGGGCGTTGCATGCCATCATCGCCCTTGGACTGCACGAACGATCGGACAACGTCTGGCGTGGCATGCCATCATCGCCCTTGTACACCACACGGTCGAACGACATCAGGCGTGGCATACCATCATGGCCCTTTGACAACACACGGTCGAACGACGTCGGGCGTTGCATGCCATCCTCCCCTTGGACCACAGGCACGGTCGAACGACGTCGGGCGTGGCATGCATTCATCGCCCTTGGACTGCACGCATGATCGAACGACGTCGGGCGTGGCATGCCATCATCGCCCTTGGTCAGCACGCACGGTCGAACGACGTCGGGCGTGGCATGCCATCAATGCCTTTGGACTACTTGACACAGTAGGACGACGTCGGGCGATGTATGCCATCATCGCCTTTGGACTAGGTGACATGGTCGGACGACGTCGGGCGTGGCATGCCATCATCGCCCTTGGGCAGCACACACGGTCGGATGACGTCGGGCGTGGCATGCCATCATCGCCCTTGGGCAGCACACACGGTCAAACGACGTTGGTCGTGGCATGCCATCATCGCCCTTGGACAGCACGCACGGTCGGACGACGTCAAGCGTGGCATGCCATCATCGCCCTTGGACTGCACGCACGATCGAACGACGTCTGGCGTGGCATACCATCATCGCCCTTGGGCACCACACAGTCGGACGGCATCGGGCGTGGCATCCCATCATGGACCTTTCACAGCACAAACGGTCGGACAATGTCGGGCGTTGCATGCCATCATCGTCCTTGGACTGCACGCACGGTCGGACGACGTCGGGCGTGGCATGCCATCATGGGGCTTGGACAGCACACACGGTTGGACGACGTCGGGCGTGGAATGCCATCATGGCCCTTTGACAGCACACGGTCGGACGACGTCAGGCGTGGAATGCCATCATCGCCCTTGTACTGCACACACGGTCGAACGACGTCGGGCGTGGCCTGCCATCATCGCCTTTGGACTAGTTGACACGGTCGGACGACGTCGGGCGTGGCATGCCAGCATCGCCTTTGGACTAGTTGACACAGTCGAACGACGTCGGGCGTGGCATGCCATCATTGCCTTCGGACTAGTTGACACGGTTGGACGACGTCGGGCGTGGCATGCCATCATAGCCCTTCGACAGCACACATTGTCGGACGACGTCGGGCGTGGCATGCTATCATAGCCCTTCGACAGCACACATGGTCGGACGACGTCGGGCGTGGCATGTCATCATCGCCCTTGGACAACACACACGGTCATCCATTGTCGGGCGTGTCATGCCATCATAGCCCTTGGACATCACAAACGGTCGGCCGTCATCGGACGTGCCTGCACACGACGGTCGGTCGTGGCTTGCGCAACATTGTTCGAGCTCTAGTCGAAACATGTGGATGTTCCTGTCGTACATAAATCAAAGGAGTTTGAAACAACCTTCATACATAACAAACATATTCATCTACTTTCCATTATCTATTCTTAACGTTTCCGCCTCACGTTGCTCGTTCATATCATTGTTCATTACTTTTATGGTTCGTACGATATTGAAACATCTTTTATTTGTGCAAATATGTAGCCTATCATTACTTTGACAAGTTTAGAAGTGTTTTCGAGCATTTCTATATTTTTTCGACATTTAATCATTATTTTATAATTTATTTTTATGGTTTATTATTTTTTACGTCTCGTTTTAAAAATTAAAATGTACTGAATTTTTTATTTTAAGGTTATTATATTAATTTGTGATATTTCTGTGTTGATTTCATATTTGTTCGATATTTTTCCTATTTGTTATTAATTTATTACTAATTTTCGGAAATTTCAGAAAAAAATAAAATTAAAAACAATTGTTGAAAAATACTTTTTTTATATATAAAAGTCATTTGTGAAAGATAATGTGTGTTTGTACCTTAGAACGCGCATATTTGGGTTGTACATTTCCATTATGATTCTCTAGAAAATCCATGTCTACTCCTGTCACCTGGGTAAAACTTTTTTAAGCATATATAAGGGGGGTAGAGGTGTTGGAGGAAGACTGAGGCGCAGGCAGGAGGACGGCATACGCATCCCGTGGTCTTAGTAGGCTTGCTGCGTGGGCGCTTGATGGCATGCATGGCTTGTCCGTGCTACGCCATTGGGCGTTTACAAAAACACGCTGGCTACATCGGCGGGGCGAGTGAGGCGAAGGCAGGAGGACTTCACGGGCGTCCTGTGGGCTTAATAGGCGTGCTGCGTGGGTGCTTGATGGCATTCATGGCTTGTTCGTGCTACGCTGTTGGGCGTTTACAAAAACACGCTGGCGACGTCGACGGGGCGAGTGAGGTGAAGGCAGGCCAACGTCACTGGCGTCCTGTGGGCTTAGTAGGCGTGCTGCGTGGGATCTTGATGGCATGCATGGCTCATCCGTGCTACGCCGTTGGGCGTTTAAAAAAACATGTCGGCGACATCTACGGGGCGTTTGAGGTAAAAGCACGCGGACGTCAAGGGCGTCCTGTGGGCTTAGTAGGCGTGTTGCGTGGGCGCTTGATGGCATCCATGGCTCGTCCGTGCTATGTCGTTGGGCGCTTACAAAAACATGTCGTTGACGTCTGCGGGGCGACTGAGGCGTAACAATAAGGACGTCATGGGCGTCCTGTGGTCTTAGTAGGCATGCTACGTGGGCGTTTGA
>JAJJBR010003000.1:60000-62500 GCA_022817965.1 Solanum lycopersicoides | reverse complement strand
ACACGGTCGAACAACGTCGGGCGTGCCATTCCATCATCGCCCTTGGACTGCACGCACGGTCGAACGACGTCGGGCGTGCCATGCCATCATCGCCCTTGGGCAGCACACACGGTCGGGCGACGTCGGACGTGGTAGTCCATCATCGCCCTTGGACAGCACGCACGATCGAACATCGTCGGGCGTGGCATGCCATCATGGCCCTCTGACAGCACACACGGTCGGACGACGTAGGGCGTGGCATGCCATCATCGCCCCTTGACTGCACGCACGGTCGAATGACGTCGGGCGTGGCATGCCATCATCGCCCTTGAACAGCACGCACGGTCGGACGACGTCGGGCAGTGCATGCCATCATCGCCCTTGGACAGCACTCACGTTCGGAGGACGTCGGGCGTGGCATGCCCTCATCGCCCTTGGACAGCACGCACGGTCGAACGACGTTGGGCGTGGCATGCCATCATCGCCTTTGGACTGCACGCACGGTGTGACGATGTCGGTTGTGGCATGCCATCATCGCCCTTGGACTGCACGCACGGTCGAACGACGTCGGGCGTGGCATGCCATTATCGCCCTTGGGCAGCACACACGGTCGGACGATATCGGACGTGGCACGCCATCATCTCCATTGGACAACACGCACGGTCGGACGACGTCGGGCGTGGCATGCCATCATGGCCCTTTGACAGCACACACGGTGAGACGACGTCGGGCGTGGCATGCCATCATAGCCCTTGGACTTTACGCACGGTCGAAAGACGTCGGGCGTGGCATGCCATCATCGACCTTGGACAGCACGCACGGTCGGATGACTTCGTGCGTGGCATGCCATCAATGCCTTTGGGTTACTTGACACGGTCGGACGACGTCGGGCGATGCATGCCATCATCGCCTTTGGACTAGGTGACACGGTCGGACGACGTCGGGCGTGGCATGCCATCATCGCCTTTGGACTAGTTGACACGGTCGGACGACGTTGGGCGTGGCATGCCATCATCTCATTTGGAGTAGTTTACACGGTCGGACGACGTCGGGCATGGCATGCCATCATAGCCGTTGGATAGCACATATGGTCGAACGACGTCGGGAGTGACATGTCATCATTGCCCTTGGACATCACACACGGTCGGCCATTGTCGGGCGTGTCATGCCATCATAACCCTTGGACAGCACACACGGTCGTCCGTTGTCGGACGTGCCTGCACACAACGGTCGGCCGTGGCTTGCCTGCATCCGTCGTGGCTTGTGCGACATTGTTCGAGCTCTAGTCAAAACATGTGGATGTTCATGCCGTACATAAATCAAAGGAGTTTGAAAAAATCTTCATGCATAACAAACATATTTATCTACTTTCCATTATCTATTCTCAACGTTTCCGCCTCACATTGCTCGTTCGTATCATTTTTCATTACTTTTATGGTTCGTACGATATTGAAACATCTTTTATTTGTGCAAATATGTAGCCCATCATTACTTTGACAAGTTTAGAAGTATTTTCGAGCATTTCTGTATTTTTCCAACATTTAATCATTATATTATAATTTATTTTTATGGTTTATTATTTTTTACATCTCGTTTAAAAAATTAAAATGTACTGAATTTTTTATTTTAAGGTTACTATATTATTTTGTGATTTTTCTGTGTTTATTTCATATTTTTTCGATATTTTTCTTATTTGTTATTAATTTATTATTAATTTTCAGAAATTTCGGAAAAAAATAAAAATTAAAAACAATTGTTGAAAAATACTTTTTTTATATATAAAAGTCATTTGTGAAAGATAATGTGTGTTTGTACCTTAGAACGTGCATATTTGGGTTGTACATTTCCATTATAATTCTAAAGAAAGTCCATGTTTACTCCTGTCACATGGGTAAAACTTTTTTAAGCATATATAAGGGGGATAGAGGTGTTGGAGGAAGACTGAGGTGCAGGAAGGCGGACGGCATACGCATCCCGTGGGCTTAGTAGGCGTGCTGCGTGAGCGCTTGATGGCATGCATGGCTTGTCCGTGCTACGCCGTTGGGCGTTTATAAAAACACGCCGGCGACGTCGGCGGGGCGAGTGAGGCGAAGGCAGGAGGACGTCACGGGCGTCATGTGGGCTTAGTAGGCGTACTGCGTGGGCGCTTGATGGCATGCATGGCTTGTCCGTGCTACGCTGTTGGGCGTTTACAAAAACACGCCGGCGACGTCGACGGGGCGAGTGAGGTGAAGGCAGGCCAACATCACGGGCGTCCTGTTGGCTTAGTAGGCCTGCTGCGTGGGCTCTTGATGACATGCATGGATCATCCGTGCTACGCCGTTGGGCGTTTACAAAACATGTCGGCAACGTCTGCGGGGCGTTTGAGGCGAAAGCACGCGGACGTCATGGGCGTCCTGTGGGCTTAGTAGGCGTGCTGCGTGGGCGCTTGATGGCATCCATGGATTGTCCGTGCTATGTCGTTGGGCGCTTACAAAAACATGTCGGCGACTTCTGCGGGGCGACTGAGGCGTAACACGGC
>JAJJBR010003000.1:42500-45000 GCA_022817965.1 Solanum lycopersicoides | reverse complement strand
CGTAGGGCGTGGCATGCCATCATGGCCCTTTGACAGCACACACGGTCAGAAAAGGTCGGGCGTGGCATGCCATCATAACCCTTGGACTGCACGCACGGTCGAACGACGTCGGGCGTGGCATGCCATCATCGCCCTTGGACAGCACGCACGGTTGGATGACGTCGGGCGTGGTATGCCATTAATTCCTTTGGGTTACTTGACACTGTCGGACGACGTCGGACGATGCATGCCATCATCGCCTTTGGACTAGGTGACACGGTCGGACGATGTCGGGCGTGGCATGCCATCATCGCCTTTGGACTAGTTGACACGATCGGACGACGTTGGGCGTGGCATACCATCATCGCCTTTGGACTAGTTGACACGGTCGGACGACGTCGGGCGTGGCATGCCATCATAGCCGTTGGACAGCACATATTGTCGAACGACGTCGGGCGTGGCATGTCATCATTGCCCTTGGACAGCACACACGGTCGGCCATTGTCGGACGTGTCATGCCATCATAACCCTTGGACAGAACACACGGTCGGCCGTTGTCGGACGTGCCTGCACACAACGGTCGGCTGTTGCTTGCGCGACATTGGTCGAGCTCTAGTCAAAACATGTGGATGTTCATGCCGTACATAAATCAAAGGAGTTTGAAACAATCTTCATGCATAACAAACATATTCATCTACTTTCCATTATCTATTCTCAACGTTTCCGCCTCACGTTGCTCGTTCGTATCATTTTTCATTACTTTTATGGTTTGTAAGATATTGAAACATCTTTTATTTGTGCATATATGTAGCCCATCATTACTTTGACAAGTTTAAAAGTGTTTTCGAGCATTTCCGTATTTTTCCGACATTTAATCATTATTTTATAATTTATTTTTATGGTTTATTATTTTTTACGTCTCGTTTTAAAAATTAAAATGTACTGAATTTTTTATTTTAAGGTTACTGTATTAATTTGTGATTTTTCTATGTTGATTTCATATTATTTCGATATTTTTCCTATTTGTTATTAATTTATTACTAATTTTCGGAAATTTCAGAAAAAAATAAAAATTAAAAACAATTGTTGAAAAATACTTTTTTAATATATAAAGTCATTTGTGAAAGATAATGTGTGTTTGTACCTTAGAACGTGCATATTTGGGTTGTACATTTCCATTATAATTCTAAAGAAAGTCCATGTTTACTCCTGTCACATGGGTAAAACTTTTTTAAGCATATATAAGGGGGGTAGAGGTGTTGGAGGAAGACTGAGGCGCAGGCAGGAGGACGGCATACGCATCCCGTGGGCTTAGTAGGCATGCTGCGTGGGCGCTTGATGGCATGCATGGCTTGTCCGTGCTACGCCGTTGGGCATTTACAAAAACACGCCGGCGACGTCGGCGGGGCGAGTGAGGCGAAGGCAGGAGGACGTCACGGCCGTCCTGTGGGATTAGTAGACGTGCTGCATGGGCGCTTGATGGCATGCATGGCTTGTCCGTGCTACGCCGTTGGGCGTTTTTAAAAACACGTCGGCGACGTCAACGGGGCGAGTGAGGTGAAGGCAGGCCAACGTCACGGGCGTCCTGTGGGCTTAGTAGGCGTGCTGCGTGGGCTCTTGATGGCATGCATGGCTCATCCGTGCTACGCCATTGGGCATTTACAAAAACATGTCGGCGACATCTGCGGGGCGTTTGAGGCGAAAGCACGCGGACGTCAAGGGCGTCCTGTGGGCTTAGTAGGCGTGCTGCGTGGGCGCTTGATCGCATCCATGGCTTGTCCGTGCTATGTCGTTGGGCGCTTACAAAAACATGTGGGCGACGTATGCGGGGCGCCTGAGGCGTAACAAGGCGGACGTCATGGGCGTCCTGTGGGCTTATTAGGCGTGCTGCATGGGCGTTTGATGGCATGCATGGCTTGTTCGTGCTACGCATTTGGGCGCTTACAAAAACATGCCAGCGACGTCTGCAGGGCGACCGTGCGTTGTCGAGGGAACTTCTCACGATCGCTTTTATAGAAGCGTTTGGTGTGGAAACAGCAGTGCTTTCGGGCGAGTGGGGAGTTCTAGAGCTTCTGTTACGGCTAACTCTAGGCGTCGCACGCACGGGGCACGTAAGGCCATGTACGGCCAGACGCTACTATGGACCGGGCGTGGGCATTTCCCCTGTGTGAACCTTAGTCTTCCTCCAACAATCTCTGCAGTGATTGAATTCTCAACTCCCTTAGGCATGCGCGCAACGTCGGGTATAGCATTGGCTTTGCAAAGAAGGCATTCGACATTGTCGCACGACATCTCATGTCGGGCGTCGGGGTAGATGTCGGGTGTGCATCATTGGAGATATTCACGTACGGCGCATGAGTGGTATTGGGCATGTGTGGTTAGGTTGGATCCCTGCTTCGAGCAGCGACGTCCTAACTCGCATGCCATCTGGGTGGCGGATGAAGCGCAACCTAGGCTTGATGGACGTCGGAATCCTGTGTTGCATACCTACTACCAAGGCATTGTGCAGGTGCAATCGGTC
>JAJJBR010003000.1:35000-37500 GCA_022817965.1 Solanum lycopersicoides | reverse complement strand
ATGCCATCATCGCCCTTGGACTACACGCACGGTCGAACGACGTCGGGCGTGGCATGCCATCAATGCCTTTGGAATACTTGACACGGTCAGACGACGTCAAGCGATGCATGCCATCATCGCCTTTGGACTAAGTGACACGGTCGAACGACGTCGGGCGTGGCATGCCATCATCGCCCTTGGGCAGCACACACGGTCAAACAACGTCGGGTGTGGCATGCCATCATCGCCCTTGGGCAGCACACACGGTCAGACGAAGTTGGGTGTGGCATGCCATCATCGCCCTTGGACAGCATGCACGATCGAACGACGTCAGGCATGGCATGCCATCATCGCCCTGGGACTGCCCGCACGGTCGGACGACGTCAGGCGTGGCATGCCATCATCGCCCTAGGGCAGCACACACGGTCGGACGATGTCGGGCGTTGCATGCTATCATGGCCCTTTGATAGCACACACAGTAGGACGACGTCGGCGTTGCATGCCATCATCGCCCTTGGACTGCACGCACGATCGGACGGCGTCTGGCGTGGCATGCCATCATCGCCCTTGGACACCACACGGTCGAACGACATCAGGCGTGGCATACCATCATGTCCCTTTGACAGCACACGGTCGAACGACGTCGGGCGTTGTATGCCATCATCGCCCTTGGACCACAGGCACGGTCGGACGACGTCGGGCATGCCATGCCATCATGTCCCTTGGGCAGCACACACGGTCGGACGACGTCGGGCATGGCATGCCATCATCGCCCTTGGACTGCACGCACGGTCGAACGACGTCGGGCGTGGTATGACATCATCGCCCTTGGGCAGGAAACACGGTCGGACGACATCGGACGTGGCATACCATCATCTCCCTTGGACAACACGCACGGTCGGACGACGTCGGGCGTGGCATGCCATCATGGCCCTTTGACAGCACACACGGTCAGACGACGTCGGGCGTGGCATGCCATCATAGCCCTTGGACTGCACGCACGGTCGAACGACGTCGGGCGTGGCATGCCATCATCGCCCTTGGACAGCACGCACAGTTGGAGGACGTCGAGCGTGGCATGCCATCAATGCCTTTGGGTTACTTTACATTGTCGGACGACGTCGGACGATGCATGCCATCATCGCCTTTGGACTAGGTGACACGGTCGGACGATGTCGGGCGTGGCATGCCATCATCGCCTTTGGAATAGTTGACACGATCGGACGACGTTGGACGTGGCATGCCATCATCGCCTTTGGACTAGTTGACACGATCAGACGACGTCGGGTGTGGCATGCCATCATAGCCGTTGGACAGCTAATATGGTCGAACGACGTCGGGCGTGGCATGTCATCATTGCCCTTGGACAGCACACACGGTCGGCCATTGTCGGACGTGTCATGCCATCATAACCCTTGGACAGCACACACGGTCGGCCGTTGTCGGACGTGCGTGCACACAACGGTCGGCCGTTGCTTGCGCGACATTGTTCGAGCTCTAGTAAAAACATGTGGATTTTCATGCCGTACATAAATCAAAGGAGTTTGAAACAATCTTCATGCATAACAAATATATTCATCTACTTTCCATTATCTATTCTCAACGTTTCCGCCTCACGTTGCTCGTTCGTATCATTTTTCATTACTTTTATGGTTCGTACGATATTGAAACATCTTTTATTTGTGCAAATATGTAGCCCATCATTACTTTGACAAGTTTAGAAGTGTTTTCGAGCATTTCCGTATTTTTCCGACATTTAATCATTATTTTATAATTTATTTTTATGGTTTATTATTTTTTACTTCTCGTTTTAAAAATTAAAATGTACTGAATTTTGTATTTTAAGGTTACTATATTAATTTGTGATTTTTCTGTGTTGATTTCATATTTTTTCGATATTTTTCCTATTTGTTATTAATTTATTACTAATTTTCGGAAATTTCAGAAAAAAATAAAAATTAAAAACAATTGTTGAAAAATACTTTTTTTATATATAAAAGTCATTTGTGAAAGATAATGTGTGTTTGTACCTTAGAACGTGCATATTTGGGTTGTACATTTCCATTATCATTCTAAAGAAAGTCCATGTTTACTCCTGTCACATGGGTAAAACTTTTTTAAGCATATATAAAGGGGGTAGAGGTGTTGGAGGAAGACTGAGGCGCATGCAGGAGGACGGCATACGCATCCCGTGGGCTTAGTAGGCGTGTTGCGTGGGCGCTTGATGGCATGCATGGCTTGTCCGTGCTACGCCGTTGGGCATTTACAAAAACACGCCGGCGACATCAGCGGGGCGAGTGAGGCGAAGGCAGGAGGACGTCACGGGCGTCCTGTGGGCTTAGTAGACGTGCTGCGTGGGCGCTTGATGGCATGCCTGGCTTGTCCGTGCTACGCCGTTGGCGTTTACAAAAACACGTCGGCGACGTCAACGGGGCGAGTGAGGTGAAGGCAGGCTAACGTCACGGGTGTCCTGTGGGCTTAGTAGGCGTGCTGCGTGGGCTCTTGATGGCATGCATGGCTC
>JAJJBR010003000.1:15000-27500 GCA_022817965.1 Solanum lycopersicoides | reverse complement strand
GACTGCACGCACGGTCGGACGACGTCGGGCGTGGCATGCCATCATCGCCCTGGGACTGCACGCACGGTCGAACGACGTCGGGCGTGGCATGCCATCAATGCCTTTGGACTACTTGACATGGTCGGACGACGTCGGGCGATGCATGCCATCATTGCCTTTGGACTAGGTGACACGGTCGAACGACGTCGGGCGTGGCATGCCATCATCGCCCTTGGCAGCACACACGGTCAGCCAACGTCAGGCGTGGTATGCCATCATCGCCCTTGGGCAGCACACATGGTCAGACGATGTTGGGTGTGGCATGCCATCATCGCCCTTGGACAACATGCACGATCGAACGACGTCAGGCGTGGCATGCCATCATCGCCCTGGGACTACCCGAAAGGTCGTACGACGTCAGGCGTGGCATGCCATCATCGCCCTTGGGCAGCACACACGGTCGGACGATGTCGGGTGTCGCATGCAATCATGGCCCTTTGATAGCACACACAGTACGATGACGTCGGGCGTTGCATGCCATAATCGCCCTTGGACTGCACGCACGATCGGACAACGTCTGGCATGGCATGCCATCATCGCCCTTGGACACCACACGGTCGAATGACATCAGGCGTGGCATACCATCATGGCCCTTGACAACACACGGTCGAACGACGTCGGGCGTTGCATGCCATCCTCGCCCTTGGACCACACGCACGGTCAGACGACGTCGGGCGTGGCATGCCATATGGCCCTTGGCAGCACACCGGTCGACGACGTCGGGCGTGGAATGCCATCATCGCCCTTGGACCACATGCACGGTCGGACGACGTCGGGCGTGGCATGCCATCATGGCCCTTGGCAGCACACGGTCGGACGACGTCGGGCGTGGCATGCCATTATCCACTTAGGCAGCACACAGTCGGACGTGTCGGACGTGGCATGCCATCATCGCCTTGGACAGCACGCACGATTGGACGACGTCGGGCGTGGCATGCCATCATCGGCCCTTTGACAGCACGCACGGTCGAACGACGTCGGGCGTGGCATGCCATCATCGCCTTTGGACTGCACTCACGGTCGGACGACGTCGGGCGTGGCATGCCATCATCGCCTTTGGATTGCACGCACGGTCGAACGACGTCGGCGTGGCATGCCATCATGCCTTTGGACTACTTGACACGGTCGGACGACGTCGGGCGATGCATGCCATCATGCCTTTGGACAGGTGACACGGTCAAACGATGTCGGCGTGGCATGCCATCATCTCCCTTGGGCAGCACACACGGTCAGACAACGTCGGGCGTGGCATGCCATCATCGCCTTGGGCAGCACACACGGTCAGACGACGTCGGGTGTGGCATGCCATCATCGCCCTTGGACAACATGCACGATCGACGACGTCACGTGGCATGCCATCATCGCCCTGGACTGCCCGCACGTCGACGACGTCGGCGTGGCATGCCATCATCGCCCTTGGCAGCACACACGGTCGGACGATGTCGGGTGGTCGCATGCATGATGGCCTTTGGACAGCACACACGTAGGACGACGTCGGGCGTTGCATGCCATCATCGCCTTGGACTGCACGCACGATCGGACGTCTGGCGTGGCATGCCATCATCGCCTTGGACACCACAGGTCGAACGACATCAGGCGTGGCATACCATCATGCCCTTTGACAACACACGGTCGAACGACGTCGGGCGTTGCATGCCATCATCGCCCTTGGACCACACGCACGGTCGGACGACGTCGAGGCGTGGCATGCCATTATGGCCCTTGGGCAGCACACACGGTCGGACGACTTCGGGCGTGGCATGCCATCATCGCCCTTGGACTGCACGCACGGTCGAACGACGTCGGGCGTGTCATGCCATCATCGCCCTTGGACAGCACGCACGATCGGACGACGTGGACTGCACGCACGGTCGGACGACGTCGGGCGTGGCATGCCATCATCGCCCTGGGACTGCACGCACGGTCGAACGACGTCGGGCGTGGCATGCCATCAATGCCTTTGGACTACTTGACATGGTCGGACGACGTCGGGCGATGCATGCCATCATTGCCTTTGGACTAGGTGACACGGTCGAACGACGTCGGGCGTGGCATGCCATCATCGCCCTTGGGCAGCACACACGGTCAGCCAACGTCAGGCGTGTATGCCATCATCGCCCTTGGGCAGCACACATGGTCAGACGATGTTGGGTGTGGCATGCCATCATCGCCCTTGGACAACATGCACGATCGAACGACGTCAGGCGTGGCATGCCATCATCGCCCTGGGACTACCCGAACTTGGACACCACACGGTCGAATGACATCAGGCGTGGCATACCATCATGGCCCTTTGACACACACGGTCGAACGACGTCGGCGTTGCATGCCATCCTCGCCTTGGACCACACGCACGGTCAGACGACGTCGGGCGTGGCATGCCATTATGGCCCTTGGTCAGACACACGGTCGACGACGTCGGGCGTGGAATGCCATCATCGCCCTTGGACTGCTCGCACGATCGAACGACGTCGGGCGTGGCATGCCATCATCGCCCTTGGTCAGCACGCACGGTCGGACGACGTCGGGCGTGGCATGCCATCAATGCCTCGGACTACTTTACACAGTAGGACTACGTCGGGCGATGCATGCCATCATCGCCTTTGGACTAGGTGACATGGTCGGACGACGTCGGGCGTGGCATGCCATCATCGCCCTTGGGCAGCACACACGGTCGGACGACGTCGGGCGTGGCATGCCATCATCGCCCTTGGGCAGCACACACGGTCAAACGACGTTGGGCGTGGCATGCCATCATCGCCCTTGGACAGCACGCCACGGTCGGACGACGTCAAGCGTGGCATGTCCATCATCACCCTTGGACTGCACGCACAATCGAACGACGTCTGGCGTGGCATGCCATCATCGCCCTTGGGCACCACACAGTCGGACGGCATTGGCGTGGCATGCCATCATGGACCTTGACAGCACACACGGTCGGACAACGTCGGGCGTTGCATGCCATCATCGTCCTTGGAACTGCACGCACGATCGGACGACGTCGGGCGTGGCATGCCATCATGGGCTTGGACAGCACACACGGTTTGGACGATGTCGGGCGTGGAATGCCATCATGGCCCTTTGACAGCACACACGTTCAGACGACGTCGGGCGTGGAATGACATCATCGCCCTTGGACTGCACGCACGGTCGAACGACGTCGGGCGTGGCATGCCATCATCGCCTTTGGACTAGTTGACACGGTCGGACGACGTCGGGAGTGGCATGCCATCATCGCCTTTGGACTAGTTGACACAGTCGGACGAAGTCGGGCGTGGCATTCCATCATTGCCTTGGACTAGTTGACACGGTTGGACGACGTCGGGCGTGGCATGCCATCATAGCCCTTCGACAGCACACATGGTCGGACGACGTCGGGCGTGGCATGCCATTATAGCCCTTCGACAGCACACATGGTCGGACGACGTCGGGCGTGGCATGTCATCATAGCCCTTGGACAACACACACGGTCGGCCATTGTCGGGCGTGTCTTGCCATCATAGCCCTTGGACATCACACACGGTCGGCCGTCATCGGACGTGCCTGCACACGACGGTCGGTCGTGGCTTGCGCGACATTGTTCGAGCTCTTGTCGAAACATGTGGATGTTCCTGTCGTACATAAATCAAAGGAGTTTGAAACAACCTTCATGCATAACAAACAGATTCATCTACTTTCCATTATCTATTCTCAACATTTCCGCCTCACGTTGCTCGTTCATATCATTGTTCATTATTTTTATGGTTCGTACGATATTGAAACATCTTTTATTTGTGCAAATATGTAGCCTATCATTACTTTGGGCGTGGCATGCCATCATGGACCTTTGACAGCACACACGGTCGGACAACGTCGGGCGTTGCATGCCATTATCGTCCTTGGACTGCACGCACGGTCGGACGACGTCGGGCGTGTCATGCCATCATGGGGCTTGGACAGCACACACGGTTGGACGACGTCGGGCGTGGAATGCCATCATGGCCCTTTGACAGCACACACGGTCGGACGACGTCGGGCGTGGAATGACATCATCGCCCTTGGACTGCACGCATGGTCGAACGACGTCGGGCGTGGCATGCTATCATCGCCTTTGGACTAGTTGACACGGTCGGACGACGTCGGGCGTGCATGCCATCATCGCCTTTGACTAGTTGACACAGTCGGACGACGTCGGGCGTGGCATGCCATCATTACCTTTGGACTAGTTGACACGGTTGGACGACGTCGGGCGTGGCATGCCATCATCGCCCTTGGACAGCAAGCACGGTTGGACGACGTCGGGCGTGGCATGCCATCATGGCCCTTTGACAGCATGCACGATCGGACGACGTCGGGCGTGGCATGCCATCATCGCCCTTGGACTGCACGCACGGTCGGACGACGTTGGGCGTGGCATGCCATCATCGCCCTTGGACTGCACGCACGGTCGAACGACGTCGGGCGTGGCATGCCATCAATGCCTTTGGACTACTTGACACGGTCGGACGACGTCGGGCGATGCATGCCATCATCGCCTTTGGACTAGGTGACACGGTCGAACGACGTAATGCGTGGCATGCCATCATCGCCCTTGGGCAGCACACACGGTCAGCCAACGTCAGGCGTGGCATGCCATCATCGCCCTTGGGCAGCACACATGGTCAGACGACGTTGGGTGTGGCATGCCATCATCGCCCTTGGACAACATGCACGATCGAACGACGTCAGGCGTGGCATGCCATCATCGCCCTGGGACTGCCCAAACGGTCGTACGACGTCAGGCGTGGCATGCCATCATCGCCCTTGGGCAGCACACACGGTCGGACGATGTCGGGTGTCGCATGCAATGATGGCCCTTTGACAGCACACACAGTAGGACGACGTCGGACGTTGCATGCCATCATCGCCTTGGACTGCACGCACGATCGGACAACGTCTGGCGTGGCATGCCATCATCGCCCTTGGACACCACACGGTCGAACGACATCAGGCGTGGCATACCATCATGGCCCTTTGACAACACACGGTCGAACGACGTCGGGCGTTGCATGCCATCCTCGCCCTTGGACCACACGCACACGGTCGGACAACGTCGAGCGTGGCATGCCATTATGGCCCTTGGGCAGCACACACGGTCGGACGACTTCGGGCGTGGATGCCATCATCGCCCTTGGACTGCACGCACGGTCGAACGACGTCGGACGTGTCATGCCATCATCGCCCTTGGACAGCACGCACGATCGGACGACGTCGGGCGTGGCATGCCATGATGGCCCTTGGATTGCACGCACGGTCGGACGACGTCGGGCGTGGCATGCCATCATCGCCCTTGGACTGCACGCACGGTCGAACGACGTCGGGCGTGGCATGCTATCAATGCCTTTGGACTACTTGACACGGTCGGACGACGTCGGGCGATGCATGCCATCATTGCCTTTGGACTAGGTGACACGGTCGACGACGTCGGGCCGTGGCATGCCATCATCGCCACTTGGGCAGCACACACGGTCAGCCAACGTCAGGCGTGGCATGCCATCATCGCCCTTGGGCAGCACACATGGTCAGACGATGTTGGGTGTGGCATGCCATCATCGCCCTTGGACAACATGCACGATCGAACGACGTCAGGCGTGGCATGCCATCATCGCCCTGGGACTACCCGAAAGGTCGTACGACGTCAGGCGTTGCATGCCATCATCGCCCTTGGGCAGCACACACGGTCGGACGATGTCGGGTGTCGCATGCAATCATGGCCCTTTGATAGCACACACAGTACGATGACGTCGGGCGTTGCATGCCATAATCGCCCTTGGACTGCACGCACGATCGGACAACGTCTGGCGTGGCATGCCATCATCGCCCTTGGACACCACACGGTCGAATGACATCAGGCGTGGCATACCATCATGGCCCTTTGACAACACACGGTCGAACGACGTCGGGCGTTGCATGCCATCCTCGCCCTTGGACCACACGCACGGTCAGACGACGTCGGGCGTGGCATGCCATTATGGCCCTTGGGCAGCACACACGGTCGGACATCATCGCCCTTGACACCACACGGTCGAATGACATCAGGCGTGGCATACCATCATGGCCCTTTACAACACACGGTCGAACGACGTCGGCGTTGCATGCCATCCTCGCCCTTGGACCACACGCACGGTCAGACGACGTCGGGCGTGGCATGCCATTATGGCCCTTGGGCAGCACACACGGTCGGACGACGTCGGCGTGGAATGCCATCATCGCCCTTGGACTGCTCGCACGATCGAACGACGTCGGCGTGGCATGCCATCATCGCCCTTGGTCAGCACGCACGTCGGACGACGTCGGCGTGGCATGCCATGATGGCCCTTGGATTGCACGCACGGTCGGACGACGTCGGCGTGGCATGCCATCATCGCCCTTGGACTGCACGCACGGTCGAACGACGTCGGGCGTGGCATGCTATCAATGCCTTTGGACTACTTGACACGGTCGGACGACGTCGGGCGATGCATGCCATCATTGCCTTTGGACTAGGTGACACGGTCGAACGACGTCGGGCGTGGCATGCCATCATCGCCCTTGGGCAGCACACACGGTCAGCCAACGTCAGGCGTGGCATGCCATCATCGCCCTTGGGCAGCACACATGGTCAGACGATGTTGGGTGTGGCATGCCATCATCGCCCTTGGACAACATGCACGATCGAACGACGTCAGGCGTGGCATGCCATCATCGCCCTGGGACTACCCGAAAGGTCGTACGACGTCAGGCGTTGCATGCCATCATCGCCCTTGGGCAGCACACACGGTCGGACGATGTCGGGTGTCGCATGCAATCATGGCCCTTTGATAGCACACACAGTACGATGACGTCGGGCGTTGCATGCCATAATCGCCCTTGGACTGCACGCACGATCGGACAACGTCTGGCGTGGCATGCCATCATCGCCCTTGGACACCACACGGTCGAATGACATCAGGCGTGGCATACCATCATGGCCCTTTGACAACACACGGTCGAACGACGTCGGGCGTTGCATGCCATCCTCGCCTTTGGACCACACGCACGGTCAGACGACGTCGGGCGTGGCATGCCATTATGGCCCTTGGGCAGCACACACGGTCGGACGACGTCGGGCGTGGAATGCCATCATCGCCCTTGGACTGCTCGCACGATCGAACGACGTCGGGCGTGGCATGCCATCATCGCCCTTGGTCAGCACGCACGGTCGGACGACTTCGGGCGTGGCATGCCATCAATGCCTTCGGACTACTTTACATAGTAGGACTACGTCGGGCGATGCATGCCATCATCGCCTTTGGACTAGGTGACATGGTCGGACGACGTCGGGCGTGGCATGCCATCATCGCCCTTGGGCAGCACACACGGTCGGACGACGTCGGGCGTGGCATGCCATCATCGCCCTTGGGCAGCACACACGGTCAAACGACGTTGGGCGTGGCATGCCATCATCGCCCTTGGACAGCACGCACGGTCGGACGATGTCAAGCGTGGCATGTCATCATCACCCTTGGACTGCACGCACGATCGAACGACGTCTGGCGTGGCATGCCATCATCACCCTTGGGCACCACACAGTCGGACGGCATTGGGCGTGGCATGCCATCATGGACCTTTGACAGCACACACGGTCGGACAACGTCGGGCGTTGCATGCCATCATCGTCCTTGGACTGCACGCACGATCGGACGACGTCGGGCGTGGCATGCCATCATGGGGCTTGGACAGCACACACGGTTGGACGACGTCGGGCGTGGAATGCCATCATGGCCCTTTGACAGCACACACGTTCAGACGACGTCGGGCGTGGAATGACATCATCGCCCTTGGACTGCACGCACGGTCGAACGACGTCGGGCGTGGCATGCCATCATCGCCTTTGGACTAGTTGACACGGTCGGACGACGTCGGGAGTGGCATGCCATCATCGCCTTTGGACTAGTTGACACAGTCGGACGACGTCGGGCGTGGCATTCCATCATTGCCTTTGGACTAGTTGACACGGTTGGACGACGTCGGGCGTGGCATGCCATCATAGCCCTTCGACAGCACACATGGTCGGACGACGTCGGGCGTGGCATGCCATTATAGCCCTTCGACAGCACACATGGTCGGACGACGTCGGGCGTGGCATGTCATCATCGCCCTTGGACAACACACACGGTCGGCCATTGTCGGGCGTGTCTTGCCATCATAGCCCTTGGACATCACACACGGTCGGCCGTCATCGGACGTGCCTGCACACGACGGTCGGTCGTGGCTTGCGCGACATTGTTTGAGCTCTTGTCGAAACATGTGGATGTTCCTGTCGTACATAAATCAAAGGAGTTTGAAACAACCTTCATGCATAACAAACATATTCATCTACTTTCCATTATCTATTCTCAACGTTTCCGCCTCACGTTGCTCGTTCATATCATTGTTCATTATTTTTATGGTTCGTACGATATTGAAACATCTTTTATTTGTGCAAATATGTAGCCTATCATTACTTTGGGCGTGGCATGCCATCATGGACCTTTGACAGCACACACGGTCGGACAACGTCGGGCGTTGCATGCCATCATCGTCCTTGGACTGCACGCACGGTCGGACGACGTCGGGCGTGTCATGCCATCATGGGGCTTGGACAGCACACACGGTTGGACGACGTCGGGCGTGGAATGCCATCATGGCCCTTTGACAGCACACACGGTCGGACGACGGCGGGCGTGGAATGACATCATCGCCCTTGGACTGCACGCATGGTCGAACGACGTCGGGCGTGGCATGCTATCATCGCCTTTGGACTAGTTGACACGGTCGGACGACGTCGGGCGTGGCATGCCATCATCGCCTTTGGACTAGTTGACACAGTCGGACGACGTCGGGCGTGGCATGCCATCATTGCCTTTGGACTAGTTGACACGGTTGGACGACGTCGGGCGTGGCATGCCATCATCGCCCTTGGACAGCAAGCACGGTTGGACGACGTCGGGCGTGGCATGCCATCATGGCCCTTTGACAGCATGCACGATCGGACGACGTCGGGCGTGGCATGCCATCATCGCCCTTGGACTGCACGCACGGTCGGACGACGTTGGGCGTGGCATGCCATCATCGCCCTTGGACTGCACGCACGGTCGAACGACGTCGGGCATGGCATGCCATCAATGCCTTTGGACTACTTGACACGGTCGGACGACGTCGGGCGATGCATGCCATCATCGCCTTTGGACTAGGTGACACGGTCGAACGACGTCGGGCGTGGCATGCCATCATCGCCCTTGGGCAGCACACACGGTCAGACGACGTTGGGTGTGGCATGCCATCATCGCCCTTGGACAACATGCACGATCGAACGACGTCAGGCGTGGCATGCCATCATCGCCCTGGGACTGCCCAAACGGTCGTACGACGTCAGGCGTGGCATGCCATCATCGCCCTTGGGCAGCACACACGGTCGGACGATGTCGGGTGTCGCATGCAATGATGGCCCTTTGACAGCACACACAGTAGGACGTCGGGCGTTGCATGCCATCATCGCCCTTGGACTGCACGCACGATCGGACAACGACTGGCGTGGCATGCCATCATCGCCCTTGGACACCACACGGTCGAACGACATCAGGCGTGGCATACCATCATGGCCCTTTGACAACACACGGTCGAACGACGTCGGGCGTTGCATGCCATCCTCGCCCTTGGACCACACGCACGGTGGACGACGTCGAGCGTGGCATGCCATTATGGCCCTTGGGCAGCACACACGGTCGGACGACTTCGGGCGTGGCATGCCATCATCGCCCTTGGACTGCACGCACGGTCGAACGACGTCGGACGTGTCATGCCATCATCGCCCTTGGACAGCACGCACGATCGGACGACGTCGGGCGTGGCATGCCATGATGGCCCTTGGATTGCACGCACGGTCGGACGACGTCGGGCGTGGCATGCCATCATCGCCCTTGACTGCATGCACGGTCGAACGACGTCGGGCGTGGCATGCCATCAATGCCTTTGGACTACTTGACACGGTCGGACGACGTCGGGCGATGCATGCCATCATTGCCTTTGGACTAGGTGACACGGTCGAACGACGTCGGGCGTGGCATGCCATCATCGCCCTTGGGCAGCACACACGGTCAGCCAACGTCAGGCGTGGCATGCCATCATCGCCCTTGGGCAGCACACATGGTCAGACGATGTTGGGTGTGGCATGCCATCATCGCCCTTGGACAACATACACGATCGAACGACGTCAGGCGTGGCATGCCATCATCGCCCTGGGACTACCCGAAAGGTCGTACGACGTCAGGCGTGCATGCCATCATCGCCCTTGGGCAGCACACACGGTCGGACGATGTCGGGTGTCGCATGCAATCATGGCCCTTTGATAGCACACACAGTACGATGACGTCGGGCGTTGCATGCCATAATCGCCCTTGGACTGCACGCACGATCGGACAACGTCTGGCGTGGCATGCCATCATCGCCCTTGGACACCACACGGTCGAATGACATCAGGCGTGGCATACCATCATGGCCCTTTGACAACACACGATCGAACGACGTCGGGCGTTGCATGCCATCCTCGCCCTTGGACCACACGCACGGTCAGACGACGTCGGGCGTGGCATGCCATTATGGCCCTTGGGCAGCACACACGGTCGGACGACGTCGGGCGTGGAATGCCATCATCGCCCTTGGACTGCTCGCACGATCGAACGACGTCGGGCGTGGCATGCCATCATCGCCCTTGGTCAGCACGCACGGTCGGACGACGTCGGGCGTGGCATGCCATCAATGCCTTCGGACTACTTTACACAGTAGGACTACGTCGGGCGATGCATGCCATCATCGCCTTTGGACTAGGTGACATGGTCGGACGACGTCGGGCGTGGCATGCCATCATCGCCCTTGGGCAGCACACACGGTCGGACGACGTCGGGCGTGGCATGCCATCATCGCCCTTGGGCAGCACACACGGTCAAACGACGTTGGGCGTGGCATGCCATCATCGCCCTTGGACAGCACGCACGGTCGGACGACGTCAAGCGTGGCATGTCATCATCACCCTTGGACTGCACGCACGATCGAACGACGTCTGGCGTGGCATGCCATCATCGCCCTTGGGCACCACACAGTCGGACGGCATTGGGCGTGGCATGCCATCATGGACCTTTGACAGCACACACGGTCGGACAACGTCGGGCGTTGCATGCCATCATCGTCCTTGGACTGCACGCACGATGGGACGACGTCGGGCGTGGCATGCCATCATGGGGCTTGGACAGCACACACGGTTGGACGACGTCGGGCGTGGAATGCCATCATGGCCCTTTGACAGCACACACGTTCAGACGACGTCGGGCGTGGAATGACATCATCGCCCTTGGACTGCACGCACGGTCGAACGACGTCGGGCGTGGCATGCCATCATCGCCTTTGGACTAGTTGACACGGTCTGACGACGTCGGGAGTGGCATGCCATCATCGCCTTTGGACTAGTTGACACAGTCGGACGACGTCGGGCGTGGCATTCCATCATTGCCTTTGGACTAGTTGACACGGTTGGACGACGTCGGGCGTGGCATGCCATCATAGCCCTTCGACAGCACACATGGTCGGACGACGTCGGGCGTGGCATGCCATTATAGCCCTTCGACAGCACACATGGTCGGACGACGTCGGGCGTGGCATGTCATCATTGCCCTTGGACAACACACACGGTCGGCCATTGTCGGGCGTGTCTTGCCATCATAGCCCTTGGACATCACACACGGTCGGCCGTCATCGGACGTGCCTGCACACGACGGTCGGTCGTGGCTTGCGCGACATTGTTTGAGCTCTTGTCGAAACATGTGGATGTTCCTGTCGTACATAAATCAAAGGAGTTTGAAACAACCTTCATGCATAACAAACATATTCATCTACTTTCCATTATCTATTCTCAACGTTTCCGCCTCACGTTGCTCGTTCATATCATTGTTCATTATTTTTATGGTTCGTACGATATTGAAACATCTTTTATTTGTGCAAATATGTAGCCTATCATTACTTTGGGCGTGGCATGCCATCATGGACCTTTGACAGCACACACGGTCGGACAACGTCGGGCGTTGCATGCCATCATCGTCCTTGGACTGCACGCACGGTCGGACGACGTCGGGCGTGTCATGCCATCATGGGGCTTGGACAGCACACACGGTTGGACGACGTCGGGCGTGGAATGCCATCATGGCCCTTTGACAGCACACACGGTCGGACGACGTCGGGCGTGGAATGACATCATCGCCCTTGGACTGCACGCATGGTCGAACGACGTCGGGCGTGGCATGCTATCATCGCCTTTGGACTAGTTGACACGGTCGGACGACGTCGGGCGTGGCATGCCATCATCGCCTTTGGACTAGTTGACACAGTCGGACGACGTCGGGCGTGGCATGCCATCATTGCCTTTGGACTAGTTGACACGGTTGGACGACGTC
>JAJJBR010003000.1:5000-10000 GCA_022817965.1 Solanum lycopersicoides | reverse complement strand
ATATGCCAATAACTAGAGCTATAAAGAAGGGATTTATTTCCGAAGAATTATTAATCAGATATTGCAAGTTAATTGGGTATAAATATCCAGATCATATATGTTCTAAATGCAATGAAGGAGATAAAAATATTCCCGAAGTACTATTTGAGTAGAGATATCGGAGAAGATGAAGATGGCAAAGAGATAAGAACGACAAAAAGATAAGATTCGTTGAAAAATGTAAAAGAGAAAAAGATAGTGTGTCGGCCAATATAGGCCATTATTGTAAAGTCTTTTGTTTTCTTGTAAAAAGAGTCAAAAGTAGTGTCGGCCATATGTAAAGACCATTAGTATAAAGTAAAGTAGTTTAACGTTTTGTGTCGGCCAAATGTTTTTAGGCCAAGTGTAAAAGTTGTGTCGGCCATTATATTAGGCCAATAATGTAAGGTTTGTGTATATATAGAGGCTTCAGACCTCATAATAAGATATCAGCATTCCCACACATCTCTCTTCTCTCTCTAATCCGCTCCCCCCCAATTTGGTATCAGAGCTAAGTATCAAACGAGCTAGATATATAAAAATAATTATGGAAAACAAATCATCTAACAACGATAAACAAAAACAGGTATGTTTAATTTTGTTTATGAGTAGCTAAACTGAGTTATTCCTGATAATCTCTCTTAGATTATAAGTGTTTATTATGCTATAATAATGTCATAATAGTCATCTCTTAGAAGGTTTGCTATGGAGATATCCTGAGAATAGGTAAGCCCGGACTATGCCAACCTAAGGTGGAAACCGAGAGGCAAGGAGGCCGTTAGGGGAGTACACGGTGTTGAGGCGCTGTTAGGGTAACTGATTAAAGGAGAAGGCCATAGTAGTGACTAGATGAGATGAATATTATGCTGTTATTAAGTTTAATAGATACATATAAGCTGTGAAGAGGTTAAAAGGAATAATCTTTTAGTAAAAATAAAATGAAAATTGATAAAACCATGCCTACTTATTTGTTAGATAATGATGAAAATTACATGATATTATTGTTTTATATATTGACTGGTCTTAATGCTGATATAAGAAGAATGATATATGATAGATTATTAATGTATGAAATAATTGAAGAAACAACCGTTGGTTGGTCTGAGTTAATTATAGGAGAAGATAATGAGCTAGATTATTTATTTGATGATATAGACTTATATAGAGATCAATGATAAATTATAGATATTTAAAACTTTGGAAAGAAATTAAAGAAAAAATAGATTTAGAAGAAAAACTATTATATGAAAATGTAAATAGATATATATATCTTCGAGAAGAAGAATATTTAGAATATATAGAAACTAATGCTAAGGAAATACAAAGATTAAATATAATTAAAAAAGACTATTATGAGAAAATATTCTTTTAATGGATAAAAGAATATATGAACAAGAATTAATAGAAAAATTAAATGAATTAAGATACAAACATAAATTTCAAAAAGATATGTTAATTACAAACATAGTTGCAGGAGTATGTAAACAATCTATATTAATCCAGCAAAGAAATATATTTGAGTTAGAACTACAAATAAATTGTTTAGAATATAAATTACAACATAATTTATATAATAAAAACCAATAAAAATGAATAAAGAGGAATATGCAGTAGAAGAAAAAATATTCGAAAATCCAGAAGGATTACCAATAAAAATAGTATTTTCAAATTTAGGAAGACGATACAAGAAAATAGGAGATAAAATGTATTTAATGCTAGAAAAAGAAACAGCAAAATTAGAAGATAGTTTAACAGCTATGATAAGAATAATGAAAGAAAATGAAGAAATAGATAGATCCAATGAAATTAAAAGAATAGAATTCACCAAGTGTTGGATTGTTCACCCACCAATAGGGAACGTGAGCTGGGTTTAGACCGTCGTGAGACAGGTTAGTTTTACCCTACTGATGACAGTGTCACAATAGTAATTCAACCTAGTACGAGAGGAACCATTGATTCACACAATTGTCCATCGCGCTAAGTTGAAAAGCCAGTGGCGCGAAGCTACCGTGTGATGGATTATGACTGAACGCCTCTAAGTCAGAATCCGGGCTAGAAGTGACGCATGTGACCGCCGTCCGCTTGCCGACCCGCAGTAGGGCCCTCTGACCCCCAAGGGCACGTGTCGTTGGGTAAGTCGTCGCGATGGGGTATTGTAAGTGTCCGAGTGGACTTGCTGCCACGATCCACTGACATTCAGCCCTTTGTCGCTCCGATTCGTCCCCCCCCCAACATACCCCTACCCCAACCTCAAATCCAATCATTTATACTTTTAAAATGAGAGGTTCATGTACTGCTTGCATCCTTGAAAGTGAAAAAATAACTAAGTGTTGAAAGAATAACATAGCACATGAAGTTCACTAGTTTGCCGCTAAGTGTTGAGATATACGTTCTACGACGATGAAACACTTGTCCAATAACTAAGCACTATTGCGAGGTTTTTCGTGATGTTAAGTTCGTTTGTCAAGCTTAATGACATGTTAAGGGACTAATAACGATGTCGCTTTAAGAGGTTTTTTGGAATGTCGGGTGCGATTTTAAAGCCAAGTGAGATGTCAAGGGGCAAATAGGTCTGCGTATGCAGCACAGGCATTCCACGTCTGCGGCCAGGCGACATTTGCCAAGGCCTACGCAGAACGGGCGTGGACTGCAAAATCTGCCCTTGGACTGCACACGCGGTCAGACGACGTCGGGCGTGGCATGCCATCATCGCCTTTGGACTACTTGACACGGTTGGACGACGTCGCCAGTGGCATGCCATTATAGCCCTCGAGCAACACACACGGTCGGACGACGTCGAGCGTGGCATGCCATCATTGCCTTTGGACTAGTTGACACGGTGGAACGACGTCGAGCGTGGCATGCCATCATCGCCCTTGGATAGCACGCACGGTCGAACGACGTCGGGCGTGGCATGTCATCATAGCCCTTGGGCAGCACACACGATTGATCGACATCGGGCGTAACATGTCGTCATCGCCTTTGGACTAGGTGACACGATTGAACGACGTCGGGCGTGGCATGCCGTCATCGCCCTTGGGCAGCACACATGGTAGGACGACGTCGGGCGTGGCATTCCATCATCTCCCTTGGACAGCACGCACGGTCGGATGACGTCGGGCGTGGCATGCCATCATGGCCCTTTGACAGCACACACGGTCGAACAACGTCGGGCGTGCCATTCCATCATCGCCCTTGGACTGCACGCACGGTCGAACGACGTCGGGCGTGCCATGCCATCATCGCCCTTGGGCAGCACACACGGTCGGGCGACGTCGGACGTGGTAGTCCATCATCGCCCTTGGACAGCACGCACGATCGAACATCGTCGGGCGTGGCATGCCATCATGGCCCTCTGACAGCACACACGGTCGGACGACGTAGGGCGTGGCATGCCATCATCGCCCCTTGACTGCACGCACGGTCGAATGACGTCGGGCGTGGCATGCCATCATCGCCCTTGAACAGCACGCACGGTCGGACGACGTCGGGCAGTGCATGCCATCATCGCCCTTGGACAGCACTCACATTCGGATGACGTCGGGCGTGGCATGCCATCATCGCCCTTGGACAGCACGCACGGTCGAACGACGTTGGGCGTGGCATGCCATCATCGCCTTTGGACTGCACGCACGGTGTGACGATGTCGGTTGTGGCATGCCATCATCGCCCTTGGACTGCACGCACGGTCGAACGACGTCGGGCGTGGCATGCCATTATCGCCCTTGGGCAGCACACACGGTCGGACGATATCGGACGTGGCACGCCATCATCTCCATTGGACAACACGCACGGTCGGACGACGTCGGGCGTGGCATGCCATCATGGCCCTTTGACAGCACACACGGTGAGACGACGTCGGGCGTGGCATGCCATCATAGCCCTTGGACTTTACGCACGGTCGAAAGATGTCGGGCGTGGCATGCCATCATCGACCTTGGACAGCACGCACGGTCGGATGACTTCGTGCGTGGCATGCCATCAATGCCTTTGGGTTACTTGACACGGTCGGACGACGTCGGGCGATGCATGCCATCATCGCCTTTGGACTAGGTGACACGGTCGGACGACGTCGGGCGTGGCATGCCATCATCGCCTTTGGACTAGTTGACACGGTCGGACGACGTTGGGCGTGGCATGCCATCATCTCATTTGGAGTAGTTTACACGGTCGGACGACGTCGGGCATGGCATGCCATCATAGCCGTTGGATAGCACATATGGTCGAACGACGTCGGGAGTGACATGTCATCATTGCCCTTGGACATCACACACGGTCGGCCATTGTCGGGCGTGTCATGCCATCATAACCCTTGGACAGCACACACGGTCGTCCGTTGTCGGACGTGCCTGCACACAACGGTCGGCCGTGGCTTGCCTGCATCCGTCGTGGCTTGTGCGACATTGTTCGAGCTCTAGTCAAAACATGTGGATGTTCATGCCGTACATAAATCAAAGGAGTTTGAAAAAATCTTCATGCATAACAAACATATTTATCTACTTTCCATTATCTATTCTCAACGTTTCCGCCTCACATTGCTCGTTCGTATCATTTTTCATTACTTTTATGGTTCGTACGATATTGAAACATCTTTTATTTGTGCAAATATGTAGCCCATCATTACTTTGACAAGTTTAGAAGTATTTTCGAGCATTTCTGTATTTTTCCAACATTTAATCATTATATTATAATTTATTTTTATGGTTTATTATTTTTTACATCTCGTTTAAAAAATTAAAATGTACTGAATTTTTTATTTTAAGGTTACTATATTATTTTGTGATTTTTCTGTGTTTATTTCATATTTTTTCGATATTTTTCTTATTTGTTATTAATTTATTATTAATTTTCAGAAATTTCGGAAAAAAATAAAAATTAAAAACAATTGTTGAAAAATACTTTTTTTATATATAAAAGTCATTTGTGAAAGATAATGTGTGTTTGTACCTTAGAACGTGCATATTTGGGTTGTACATTTCCAT
>JAJJBR010002999.1:0-46556 GCA_022817965.1 Solanum lycopersicoides | reverse complement strand
TTGCATGGATTGAAAGTTCAACGAAAAGCGATATGACTCAAGTCTCGGAGTGAATTGCGAATTAATGAGGCAAGTGGATCTCTAAACCCATTGCTAAGTGTATGAATGGTGTATTTCCTTGTGGTATATGTTGGGATTAATGGGACTGGTGGATTTGGTTGACTTGTCCACATGATTAATTCTATTGATGAAACAAAGGGTAATAAAAGGCAATGTGAATAAGTTGCTGTGGTGTGTGTTGATAATAAAGAATGGTTTGAAAGTTGTTGAATCATTGTTAATGTTGTTGTAAATTGTGCAGTGTTATGAAAATGGTCATATCCTCTTTATTTGTGTGAACATGTCATTTGCATATTTTAAGACATGGTTGTGACAAGTGTTATGTGCATTGAGAAAGAATGAGAACTTAAAGAGGATGTACCATTTCGAGGACGTATCGCGCGCGCGATGGATACTATATTTCGAGGGACGTATCGCGCGCTGCGATGGTTACTATTATCGAGGGTCGTGTCGTGCGCCGCGACAGATGCATGGACATATATGTCCCCCATGGGTCCCGACTGAGAGACAGCGTGTGTATCACTAGGTCAGACATGCCAATTACTTGACATTTCATTCCATTGTATTGCACATACTTATCATAGTGAACTTGATATTGTGTTTTGCTGATCTTGTGATTGTTTTTCTGCGAAACTTGTGATTGTTGAATAATGAGCTGGTTGTTGAGAATATGTAATTTGTTGAAGTGTTGCTGTTGAGGGTATGTAATTTGTAAAGTGTTGTTGTTGAGGATATGTAATTTGTTAAAGTGTTGTTGTTGAGGATAATGTAATTTATTAAAGTGTTGTTGGGGATATGTAATTTGTCTAAGTGTTGTTGTGTGAGTTACGTTCTATGTAAACTGTGAGCTGTTAGGTTGGGCTGATTTACAGGTTGTAGTTGTAAAGGTTCGGTTGGGGGTGTAGGAGTACCCGTATTTCATCCCCTTAGCTTGTGTTTAGAGGTTTACTTGCTGAGTACCGTGTGGTTTGGTACTCACCCCTTGCTTCTACAAATTTTTGTAGGTTATAAGCCTGGATTTTTATGGTACTTATCATTTTCTTCTTTTCCGGGGCTTCTTGGAGATTTGTGAGGTAGCTGATTGTCGTCTCATCAGACTTTCTTTCTCCTTAATTATGATCTTGTTCTATTCTAGAAACAAGTTCATTTGAGACTTGCGTTTTTCTTTTGAATCAATTGTAATACTTTAGAGGCTTGTACACGTGACAACCAGGTTTTGGGGATATTTTTTTTAGCTGATTGTAAATTTTTCCGCATATTATTGTAATTGTAGAGTTTTAGGCTGACTTGTCTTGGTGGGATAAGACAAGTGCCATCACGTCTAATTTTGGGTCGTGACAAAATGGTATCAGAGCCCCAGGTTCAGAGGTCTCACGTGTATACAAGTCGAGTCTAAATAAAGTCTCGAGGATCGGTACAGAGACGTCTGTACTTATCTTCGAGAGGCTATAGTGACTTTTAGAAAAAAATCTTCACTTTCTTAATCTCTATCGTGCATCTTTTGTCTGTTCTAACTTTTATCGCTTTATTCCATTCTCTCTCACTTATTTGACGACTCGTGCTTAGTTCCTCATATGAGAAGTTGATGTGTAGTGTATGACTTGGATGTTAGACCTAATATTAAAGCTAAAGTGATGAACTTAAGAAAGAACAGTGCTAATAGATTCAAAATTTCCAACAATTTGAAGGGGTTGAGCAAAGTTAGTTACCCCAGTAGAGAGAATAGTACTTATGTGGTATATATAATATTTAGAGTGGTTTGACAATTGAAAGTGAAATGACTTAAAGAAGGTTAGATAATGAATGTGATAACTTTAAAAGCTACATTTAATGAAAGTTTTATAACATATATGGGCTACTTAGTGAATGATGAGAGTGATATTACACTAATTGAGGTCAGAATCTGTATTTTAGTTTCATAGATTGAGGGAATGTCAAAGAGAACTCCAAAATGACTACTATAAAGGTATCGATCATCACTTGGTAAGAGTTATGGAGTGTGTTACTCGCACTATTGACCTGATCTATGAATGAATCACTTTAGGTGAGAGACCAAATGAATTTCGTAGTGCATTGTAGTTACTTTATGGTCAGAAATGTGTGAGCTATTGAGTATAATCTTATCGAGGTGTATGTTGAATCCTAGTGGTGGATTTAACAGACTTTCATTTGTGGTACTAGTGGTATATGAAGACGATATGTCTATCGTTAAGCATTAATACTAACTACTTAAAGAGTTATAAATTGTATCAAATATGCATATAATGAGATTCAATGTCGCATTCACACTTGACAAACCAACTAGTTTGTTACCGTAGACGTCTGAGTTAAGTATTGTGTATAAGAAAGATTTTTGTGATGGATCGTTGATACGATATTAATGTGTTAAGTTGAGAAGTGTATCTCGAAGGTTCTAAATAAGGACCGATGAATTCATTTTAATGTCCAAAGGAATGAATAAATATCATAATGACAAGCTTATGAGTAAAAAAAAAAAAAATAAGTCTCAAAAGATTTACTTGTGTGAAGGTAATTGAAGATTTTAGTAAGAAAGTGCACATGAGATTGTGTTAGTTTGATTTTGATTGGTATAACTAGATTTAAGGTGTCATATTGGTGAAATGATTGACATCGTGGTGATGAAAAGAGCTAACTGATCATGATGGTAATAAGAGTTCGTGATGGACTGTGAGCGAGATGCAACTATATGATAAGGATTGTTGGTTAAATGAATTTTGTATTATAATGACGACTTGTGAGTATCAAAGATTATGATTTGTTACTATTTGGTTAGTAGTTTAATTTTTTAGAAAGTTGTATGAGGTGTTGGGGCACCACTCGAATAGAATTTAAATGAGTTAGATCGTTAACAAAAATAATTAGTGAGAGACTATATAACCTTTAGGAGGAGGCAGGAGCAAGGATATTTACTTAGATTGCAAGGGCCAAAGATGTATCTTCAAAGAGAGTGGATGAGTGAATTCAGAGACATCTGATTTTATCTGTTTTGCCTAGATTATTGTGATAGTTTTACGGATTCATCATATTGATTAAAGACTACTGGATAAAACTTGAGAAAGGAGTGTATATAGATGTTCAACTCGAGTGTGATTATATGTTCTTTTTGTGGTTTCGAGTTGGTAATAAGTACGTTTGAATTTTTAGCAAAAGATATGATAAGGTCGATGAGGAAACGATCAATGATAAATTAAGATACGTGAATTCATAAAAACTTTCATATATGAGCAAATATTGATAGATAAAAGGATTGAGTTACACAGTTGAATTAGAAATTCAAGTTTTTCATGGTGGATTTAGGTTTGTAGCAGTAGGTTTTGTTAAGGTAATTGAAAGGGTAAGAATGATTGACTTCATCGGGTAGTGAGCATTTGGAAGGACTTGTGCATGGTTTAAACCGTAAAGTTGGTTACTTTTGATTGTTAAAGAATTTTAAAAAAAAATATTTCACATAAGGTTTTGGTTTAGAGTATAAGGTTGAATTTCGTGGATTATTGGTCAATTATTAAAATTGGCAAGTGAGCCAGCGAAAGAAATAAGATTTTGGTGTATTGAGGAGTTAAAGGTATTTAAAATTTATGTCATGGGAAATATTTAAGAAAAATGAAAGAATAAATCCTCTGGAATGAGCCATGGATTTGTAGTTGAAGAATGTATTGATTTTTGCCTATGAGTTTAGATATGACTATGAGATGTGAACTAGTTCGGTAAAAACTTACTAGGATTTTATCATCGACTTTTCCAAAGATTGAGGTTTTGTGTGGGTGAAAAGCAATGATATGTGGAAGATTCTATATGGTTATGTCAATCTAGATTGTTAAAATTACGATAGGTAACTTATTGATGATCAACGGTATGGACCTACAATTTTACATGATTAACGAGAATTTTGATGGGATTGAAACTACCTTGTTGATGGGACGATATAAACTGTTATGATGTGTTACATAGAGCTCAAATGATGAGTAGAGGTTATGAGCGTATTTATACAAAATTAATGGAGTGACTAAGAATTTCTCTAAGTTTAGGCATGAGGTATGTGATGGTTTGAAATGGTAGTTGAAATATGGTATGTGAAAAATTGTGTAGAGTGACGTTAGGTGTGATTAAATTATTGTGCCTTGATGAGAAAGTAATATTAGATTGGAGTTAGGTCTATCATTCTTGGGCGTGACTTGTATCTGCCATGAAATTCTTAAGCAGAAAGAGATCCATATATTGAAAACTTTAGAGACTATAATGTGTTTGCTAAGAAAAATTTGATACTAGTGACAGTTTAGGAATAAGGTAAATGGCTAGTGTGGTTATGATATTTGTTAATATTAAGAGTGTTGACTTTAGTATAGTACTATGAGAAGTATGTGTAGTTCAAAAAATCAAGTATGTGTACGATGTAATGGGGGGCTAGAATAATTGATTGTTGGTGGCTAAAAATCAAAGAGTTGGAGTCATATGAATAGAAATGTTTTTTTATGGGCGCTATAGAGGGAGTATATTGTGTTATTGGATTTTGGTTCTGTACATTCTTGTGTGACTCACCTACTTTGTTTCAGAAATAATTTGGAGTATAATTCGTTGTATATGCCCACATGTGTTTCTACATCTACGGGTAAAGCCCTAGTGGTGGATCGGATGTACCGATCTTCTTATGTCTTCTTGATAGGATAGGATCCTTGGGAAGACTTGATCATTTCGGTTATGATAGATTTGGTGTTGCTTGGGATAATCAAGGTATTTCAATATGTCTACATGCACAACCTTGCTTATAAGAACTTATATAAGAGCTACTATGAAGAGTTACAATAATTGTCTAAGAATGTTGTTTAAGGTTATGCATATTAGGCTGTACCGCGTGTTAGGTGATTACTTGATCTTGTTCTTATTTGAGTTAAATAGGCTTTATTCTGCCTTGATAAGTTCGTGAAAAGATTGTGTCGTGAGAAAGGAATCTTGATAATATCAGTGATAGTTTGTGCATTATGATGTGTGGTGGTTGGTTAAAGTCCATTTCTGGTTGTAGCCAGTATTAGTTCAGAATTTTAACATGGTTATGTGTGAAAAGATTCATCCTGATAACAGTGTTGTGGTCCCATGAGTATCGGTTTAGATTGGATTTATGGGTTAGCATGTGGCTTGATAATCACTCTTGAATTATAAATCTTCTAAAGTTTGATTAGAAAATTCAGTTCCTAATAGTTGATGGAATGGTCCTAAGGATGAGTTGATCACTTGGAGAGATGAACACGACTATAAAAATCATATCTCGGGCTTTTGGTATTGTTGGTTATTCTTCTTTTTCCTTCTTTATGTTTGAGGACGAACATGATTTTTAGTGGTGGATATTGTAATGACCCGATACGTTATTTTTGAGAATTTTGAACTACTTGTTTAACTTGAGTTAATAAATTGATGGATAGTTGTAGATAATTGACTAAATCAATAGTTAATGGGCTAAAGTGATAATTTATTTAAGATTCTATACTATTTGACTCATAACAAAATAAGTTATTAGGGTTTATTACTTTTAGTACATAATAATTTAGAAAAAGAAAAGAAAAGAAGAGGAGAACGATAACTCACCTGGAGGCGTGAATCCGACTTGCTGAAATAGTTCAGGTAAGAAAATCTCATACTTTCATATTGATTGTAATCATAAAGTGTTAAGAGTATGGAATGCAAATCTTTAAAATATAATTAAATTGAATTAGGTGGGGAAAAATTTGGCAATGTTGAAATTGGAATTTGGCAATACATTCTTGACAATATTAGGGGACAAGAGTTAGGCCATTATTGGCTAATAATGGATAAGGTATGATGTTATTGGTTAAGTAAGGATGGCAATGACAAGGAATTAACGATATATACATATAATTGGATTGCTGCAAAGTAGTACTTGCAGAATGTATATAACCTCATAACGTAGTCGTGATATAGTCTAGTTCTGCGCATAAATGTTCTTTTGTAGTTGAGATATCGTTGTATAATATTATATTATAATTTAAGACTTATTATATTGAGATAAGTAATTAAATATTGAGTGTAGTGTATTATGTGATACCATTAAGATTATATTATTTGGATGTGTTGAGACTAAACTCTTGACTTGAAAATTGGAAAATAGGAGAGTTGACATGTTAGAAAAATAAGAAAATTGATTCTAAATTTGAGCAAGTTTTTGGGTCTAAGTTAAACACATACTATGGGTGTTGTTATTTTAGAAACCTTATTGTGATTATTAATGTGAATAGATTGCATGGATTTGAAAGTTCAACGAAAAGCGATATGACTCAAGTCTCGGAGTGAATTGCGAATTAATTGAGGCAAGTGGATCTCTAAACCCTTGCTAAGTGTATGAAATGTGTGTATTTCCTTGTGGTATATGTTTGGGATTAATGGGACTTGGTGATGGGTTGACTTGTCCACATTGATTAATTCTAATGATGAAAACAAAGGGTAATAAAAGGCAATGTGAATAATTGCTTGTGTGTGATGTGTTGATAATAAATAATGGTTTGAAAAGTTTGTTGAATCATTGTTAATGTTGTTGTAAATTGTGCAGTGTTATGAAAATGGTCATATCCTCTTTATTTGTGTGAACATGTCATTTGCATTATTTTAAGACATGGTTGTGTCAAGTGTTATGTGCATTGAGAAAGAATGAGAACTTAAAGAGGATGTACCATTTCGAGGGACGTATCGCGCGCCGCGATGGATACTATATTTCGAGGGACGTATTGCGCGCCGCGATGGTTACTATTATCGAGGGTCGTGTCGTGCGCCGCGACAGATGCATGGACAGATATGTCCCCCATGGGTCCCGGACTGAGAGACAGCGGGTGTGTATCACTAGGTCAGACATGCATCATTATACTTGACATTTCATTCCATTGTATTGCACATACTTATCATAGTGAACTTGATATTGTGTTTTGCTAATCTTGTGATTGTTTTTCTGCGAAACTTGTGATTGTTGAATAATGAGCTGGTTGTTGAGAATATGTAATTTGTTGAAGTGTTGCTGTTGAGGGTATGTAATTTGGTAAAGTGTTGTTGTTGAGGATATGTAATTTGTTAAAGTGTTGTTGTTGAGGATATGTAATTTATTAAAGTGTTGTTGGGGAGATATGTAATTTGTCTAAGTGTTGTTGTTGAGTTACGTTCTATGTAAACTGTGAGCTGTTAGGTTGGGCTGATTTACAGGTTGTAGTTGTGAAGGTTCGGTTGGGGGTGTAGGAGTACCCGTATTTCATCCCCTTAGCTTGTGTTTAGAGGTTTACTTACTGAGTACCGTGTGGTTTGGTACTCACCCCTTGCTTCTACAAATTTTTGTAGGTTATGAGCCTGGATTTTTATGGTACTTATCATTCTCTTCTTTTCCGAGGCTTCTTGGAGATTTGTGAGGTAGCTGATTGTCGTCTCATCAGACTTTCTTTCTCCTTAATTATGATCTTGTTCTATTCTAGAAACAAGTTCATTTGAGACTTGCGTTTTTCTTTTGAATCAATTGTAATACTTTAGAGGCTTGTACACGTGACAACCAGGTTTTGGGGATATTTTTTTTAGCTGATTGTAAATTTTTCCGCATATTATTGTAATTGTAGAGTTTTAGGTTGACTTGTCTTGGTGGGATAAGACAAGTGCCATCACGTCTAATTTTGGGTCGTGACAATTAATCACATTTTTACCATAAAAGCCCAGCTCTATGTGATCTCCTAACAACGTACACTAATAACTTTATCCTAAAATATATTTAATAATAATTACCAAAATACAAGTTGACATATCTATAAACTTTTCAAAAGTCATTCTTATCCTAAAATATATCAGTAATTATGAAATTGGTATGTCAATTAATAAGTCCACAAACAGATTTTACTATAAAAGTCAAATGCAATTTCTTTTCACATCCACCATCAAAAAATTTATATTTTGACATAGTATATTCCAAGTCAAGCAAGGTTTCTACTTACTAGCTTTGTATTTACAAGATTTTTAAGGTCTGACTTTATGCATTCACTATTATAAACTAATTATTATTTTTATTTTATTTTTTGTGTAGATAAAATGAATACTTTCATCAACAATGAAGAGTTCAACAAGAAGAAAGTGATCCTCATAATGGGGGCCACAGGAACGGGAAAATCCCGTCTCTCTGTTGACCTTGCCACCCATTTTCGAGAAGAAATAAACAACTCGGATAAAATGCAAGTTTACAAGGGACTCGAAACTGTTACAAAGAAGATCACACACACTGAGAAACAAGGCGTACGACACTATTTGTTAGGTATATAAATTTATTTCAAAGAATATTTATATCAAATGACTACCTATATAATTTTATATTAGTAATTATAGATTCTAATGAAAAATATACTTTACTATTAAAAAGTTATTTCTTTCAATTCTGATAAAGTTAATTTGATCACATTTTCTTAGGTGAAATTGAGCCAGATTCAGACTTCACAGTTGAAGATTTTTGTTTGCAAGCTGTTGTCTACATAGATAAAATACTGAAGACTCAACGTGTTCCAATTATTTTTTGAGGTTCAAATTCGTATATTGAAAAACTTGTGGAAGACCCTGTGTTCATGTTCATATATATGTATGATAGTTGCTTTATTTGGATTGATGTTGAGCAATCAGTCTTGGACCGTAGAGTTGACATGAGGGTTGATCAAATGGTCAACGCATGTAATTTTTGTAATTATTTTATGTATAAATCAAAATATAATATCATTCAGCTAGCTAAAAACTTTTCTTATATAATTTTCTTAATAATACATTTGGTTATCAAATCCATGTTATACTAAATTTGTGTTGCATGCAAGGCTAGTGGATGAGGTGCGACAAAATTTTTATTCCAGATGCAGATTACACCAAAGGAATTCGACGGTCCATTGGTCTCCTTGAAATGGACATATATTAAAGGGAAGAAACGAATATAGACGGAGATGATGAATCAAAGGAGATGATTCTTCAAGCTTCAATTTCAAGTATCAACCTAATACTCGTACGTTAATTTGTAACCAATTTGACAAGATTCACCGATTAATAAATGAGAAAATGTGTTCAGTGCTTCATATTATTGCTACGGACGTTTTCAAAGAAGATAGAAAAGAAGATCCTGATGAAGCATGGAGGAATACTATTTTACAACCATGCCTAGATATTGTGAAAAGATTTCTCAAAAAAGAATATTATAATTTAGTGTACATTAACAGTCGTTATCTCCATCTTCTGTTTTGGTCACTTTAATTTTTGACCTATTTTGTACAGTATGTATCGCATTACAAATATACATATGATATGACCCTTCTTTCTATATATGTTACTCTTATCTTTAAAAAAAATCTTATTTATAGATGAAATATTTATTTTAAGTTCCGATCCAAGCCCAAGCCCCAAGTCCAAGTCCAAGTCTTCTATATTTAATATATATTAATATGAAATCGCACGTACACAATTACATGAGATCACTCATATTTTCATGCTAATAGAGTGATAAAATAATAAATTACCATAAATGTTCGGGAAGATTCCACACTAAAAGAATTTTAAAGAATAGAATTCTTAACTCAAAAATTACAAATGTTACATAGACAAAGAAGATAAAATAGTAAATTTGTAATCTATCGGTAATGAATATATTATTCCTAATTCTATCACGGTGATTAAAGCTTGATTCAATAAAATCCTTATCTATTATTATATGGTGCAAAAGTCAATATAAATACACGTAATTGAAATAGTTATAGATAATTATTCACTTCCCTCTTATGAAATTAGACTTAACACTTATGATGTGTTGTTAAATAGTGTAAGATTTGACGCATTATCACTTCAATATATTCCGTCAGAAATATTATTGAGTTCTTTTTACAATCCTTTTGTAATAGATCTTTCCGTCAACTCTATTTGTGATTTCATAACAATATATATCTAGAAACTTCATCTTAAAATAATTTAAGCTTTATCGCCAAAATTCAAGGTGACACATCTCTTAATTTTTTCATGAACTATTCTTATTCTAAAAGATATGAATATATATTTAATCTGATATACTAATTAATAAACTTATAATTAATCACATTTTTACCATAAAAGCCCAGCTCTATGTGATCTCCTAACAACGTACACTAATAACTTTATCCTAAAATATATTTAATAATAATTACCAAAATACAAGTTGACATATCTATAAACTTTTCAAAAGTCATTCTTATCCTAAAATATATCAGTAATTATGAAATTGGTGTGTTAATTAATAAGTCCACGAACAGATTTTACTATAAAAGCCGAATGCAATTTCTTTTAAGATCCACCATCAAGAAAAATTTATATTTTTACATAGTATATTCCAAGTCAAGCAAGGTTTCTACTTACTAGCTTTGTATTTACAAGATTTTTAATGTCTGACTTTATGCATTCACTATTATAAACTAATTATTATTTTTATTTTATTTTTTGTGTAGATAAAATGAATACTTTCATCAACAATGAAGAGTTCAACAAGAAGAAAGTGATCCTCATAATGGGGGCCACAGGAACGGAAAAATCCTGTCTCTCTGTTCACCTTGCCACCCATTTTCGAGGAGAAATAATCAACTCGGATAAAATGCAAGTTTACAAGGGACTCAAAATTATTACAAACAAGATCACTCACACAGAGAAACAAGGCGTTAGATACTATTTGTTAGGTATATATATTTATTTCAAAGAATACTTATATCAAATGACTTCCTATATAATTTTATAGTAGTAATTATAGATTCTAGTGAAAAATATACTTTACTATTAAAAAATTATTTCTTTCAATTCTGATAAAGTTAATTTGATCACATTTTCTTAGGTGAAATTGAGCCAGATTCAGACTTTACAGCTGAAGATTTTTTTTTTCAAGTTGTTGTCTAGATAGATAAAATACTGAAGACTCAACGTGTTCCAATTATTGTTGGAGGGTCAAATTCGTATAATGAAAAACTTGTGGAAGACCCTGTGTTGATGTTCAAATATAAGTATAATAGTTGCTTTATTTGGATTGATGTTGAGCAATCAGTCTTGAACCGTAGAGTTGACATGAGGGTTGATCAAATGGTCAACGCATGTATCGGTGGCCCCTTAAACTTGGCACAAACTTTCACTTGGGCACTTTAAGTGAGCGATGTTCATTTTAGACACCTCATGTGAGGTTTCGCTGTGTCATTTTGACACTTTTTTGCCAATCAACAAAAATATATAAGGTGTGTGTGTTACACTCGCGGATGACGTGTAAAGTGGCGAATTAAATGGCGACATTTGTCAAAAATAATTTGTAGATAATGAATTTTGAGTATAAATATAAAGAAACGAATGATTCAATGACACGTGGATTTTTGCCCAAATAATTTTCTTAAACAAATTAAATCAATAAAATTTCACATGCCCTCCCCCCTTTCCCACCCACCCACCCATTGTCTTCTCCAAATATTCTGCCCATTTGCAGAACAACTCCTCCACCCCCAATTGTCTTCTCCAAATATCCATACCCATTTGCAAAAAAAAACACCTGCCCCCTTCCTCCACCTCCTCTCCAAATATCCCTACCCATTTGAAGAAAATCTGAACATACCCGTTTCTCAACTCCATTGTCTTCTCCAAATACCTTCATTTCTTTTTTGGTAAAGTTACATACTCTTTTTTTTTTTTTATTAGTGTCTTCTTCAATAAAAAAAAACTTTTTTATTCTAATTAGCAAATTTATAATTCACCAAAAACTAAACTTACTCCTCTTTATATCTTAAATTCTTTCAAGAAAGAATCTCATGAATAATTTAATTTTTAATTTTAAAATGGGTCTATTCTTAAATTTCTAAAATAATTTCCATCATTTTTCATCATTTTATTGTGTCTATTTGTATTCACCATATTGGATATTTAAGTTTGCAAAAATGGTGGCTGAAATTGGAAAGAAGAAGAAAAATATAACTAAAAATTCGACTAAACACGTTTTTCACGCGCGCAGAGTAAGTGTATTACACTCACTAAGCCATGTAAGCAAAAAGTGTCAAAATGACACAGCGAAACCTCACATGAGGTGTCTAAAATGAACATCGATCACTTAAAGTGCCCAAGTGAAAGTTCGTGCCAAGTTTAAGGGGCCACCGATGAGTTAGGCCTTTTATGTATCAATCAAAATTTAATATCATTCAGCTAGCTAAAAACTTTTCTTATATAATTTTCTTAATAATACATTTGGTTATCAAATCTATGTTCTAATAAATTTGTGTTGCATGCAGGGCTAGTGGATGAGGTGCGACAAATTTTCATTCCAGATGCAGATTACACCAAAGGAATCCGACGGTCCATTGGTGTCCCTGAAATGGACAGATATTTAAGGGAAGAAACGAATATAGACGGAGATGATGAATCAAAGGAGATGATTCTTCAAGCTTCAATTTCAAGTATCAACCTAATACTCGTACGTTAATTTATAACCACTTGAAAGATTCAACGATTAATAAACGAGAAAATGTGGTCAGTGCATCATATTATGCTACGACGTTTTCAAAGAAGATAGAAAAGAAGATCCTGACGAAGCATGGAGGAATACTGTTTTGCAACCATGCCTAGATATTGTGAAAAGATTTCTCAAAAATTAATTTTATTATTGAGTGTACATAAACAGTCGTTATCTCCATCTTCTGTTTTGGTCACTTTAATTTTTGACCTATTTTGTACATTATGTATCGCATTACAAATATACATATGATATGACCCTTCTTTCTATATATGTTACTCTTATCTATAAAAAAATTCTATTTATGATGAAATATTTATTTTAAGTTCCGATCCAAGCCCAAGCCCCAAGTCCAAGTCCAAGTCATCTATATTTGATATATATTAATATGAATACGTACGTACACAATTACATGAGATCACTCAGATTGTCAAGCTAATAGAATGATAAAATAATAAATTACCATAAATTTGGGAAGATTCCACCCTAAAAGGATTTTAAAGAATAGAATTCTTAACTCAAAAATTAAAAATGTTACTTAACAAAGAAGATAAAATAGTAAATTTGAATTATCGGTAATGAATATATTATACCTAATTCTATCACGGTGATTGAAGCTTGATTCAATAAAATCCTTATCTATTATTATATGGTGCACAAGTCAATATAATTACTCGTAATTGAAATAGTTATAGTTAATTGTTCACTTCCCTCTTATGGAATTAGACTTAACACTTATGACTTGTTGTTAAATAGTGTAAGATTTGACGCATTATCACTTCAATATATTCCGTCAGAAATATTATTGAGTTCTTTTTACAATCCTTTTGTAATAGATCTTTCCGTCAACTCTATTTGTGATTTCATAACAATATACATCTAGAAACTTCATCTTAAAATAATTTAAGCTTTATCGCCAAAATTCAAGGTTACACATCTCTAAAAAATTTTCATGAACAATTCTTATTCTAAAAGATATGAATATATATTTAATCTGATATACTAATTAATAAACTTATAATTAATCACATTTTTACCATAAAAGCCCAGCTCTATGTGATCTCCTAACAACATACACTAATAAATTTATCCTAAAATATATTTTATAATAATTACCAAAATACAAGTTGACATATCTATAAATATTTCAAAAGTCATTCTTATCCTAAAATATTTCAGTAATTTTGAAATTGGTATGTCAATTAATAAGTCCACAAAAAGATTTTACTATAAAATCCGAATGCAATTTCTTTTCAGATCCACCATCAAGAAAAATTTATATTTTTACATAGTATATTCCAAGTCAAGCAAGGTTTCTACTTACTAGCTTTGTATTTACAAGATTTTTAATGTCTGACTTTATGCTTTCACTATTATAAACTAATTATTATTTTTATTTTATTTTTTGTGTAGATAAAATGAATACTTCATCAACAATGAAGAGTTCAACAAGAAGAAAGTGATCCTCATAATGGGGGCCACAGGAACGGGAAAATCCCGTGTCTCTGTTGACCTTGCCACCCATTTCGAGGAGAAATAATCAACTCGGATAAAATGCAGTTTACAAGGGATCGAAATTGTTACAAACAAGATCCACACACTGAGAAACAAGGCGTACGACACTATTTGTTAGGTATATATATTTATTTCAAGAATACTTATATCAAATGACTACCTAGATAATTTTATATTAGTAACTATAGATTCTAGTGAAAAAATACTTTACTATTAAAAAATTATTTCTTTCAATTCTGATAAAGTTAATTTGATCACATTTTCTTAGATGAAATTGAGCCAGATTCAGACTTCACAGCTGAAGATTTTTGTTTGCAAGCTGTTGTCTACATAGATAAAATACTGAAGACTCAACGTGTTCCAATTATTGTTGGAGGGTCAAATTCGTATATTGAAAAACTTGTGGAAGACCCTGTGTTCATGTTCAAATATAAGTATGATAGTTGCTTTATTTGGATTGATGTTGAGCAATCAGTCTTGAACCGTAGAGTTGACATGAGGGTTGATCAAATGGTCAACGCAGGTAATTTTTGTAATTATTTTATGTATCAATCAAAATTTAATATCATTCAGCTAGCTAAAACTTTTCTTATATAATTTCTTATTAATACATTTGGTTATCAAATCTATGTTCTACTAAATTTTGTTGCATGCAGGGCTAGTGAATGAGGTGCGACAGATTTTCATTCCAGATGCAGATTACACCAAAGGAATCCGACGGTCCATTGGTGTCCCTGAAATGGACAGATATTTAAGGGAAGAAACGAATATAGACGGAGATGATGAATCAAAGGAGATGATTCTTCAAGCTTCAATTTCAAGTATCAAGCGTAATACTCGTACGTTAATTTGTAACCAACTTGACAAGATTCAACGATTAATAAACGAGAAAATGTGGTCAGTGCATCATATTATTGCTACAGACGTTTTCAAAGAAGATAGAAAAGAAGATCCTGACGAAGCATGGAGGAATACTGTTTTGCAACCATGCCTAGATATTGTGAAAAGATTTCTCAAAAATGAATATTATTATTGAGTGTACATAAACAGTCGTTATCTCCATCTTCTGTTTTGGTCACTTTAATTTTTGACCTATTTTGTACAGTATGTATCGCATTACAAATATACATATGATATGACCCTTCTTTCTATATATGTTACTCTTATCTGTAAAAAAATTCTTATTTATAGATGAATATTTATTTTAAGTTCCGATCCAAGCCAAGCCCAAGTCCAAGTCCAAGTCTTCTATATTTAATATATTAATATGAATATGCACGTACACAATTACATGAGATCATTCATATTGTCAAGCTAATAGAGTTAAATTACCATAAATGTTCGGGAAGATTCCACCCTAAAAGGATTTTAAAGAATAGAATGCTTAACTCAAAAATTAAAAATGTTACATAGACAAAGAAGATAAAATAGTATATTTGTAATCTATCGGTAATGAATATATTATACCTAATTCTATCACGGTGATTGAAGCTTGATTCAATAAAATTCTTATCTATTATTATATGGTGCACAAGTCAATATAAATACTCATAATTGAAATAGTTATAGATAATTGTTCACTTCCTTCTTATGGAATTAGACTTATATTATAGTTTCGTTAACATGTTATTCAATAAGTTTTGGTAGATTGAGATAGGTAATTAAATATTGAGTGTAACATATTATTTGAATAACATTAAGGTTATGTTGTTCAGAGAAATAAAAACTTAACCTTAGCTTGAATATACGAAATAAGATACTTGACATATTAATGGACCTCAAGAATAAGAATTTGAGTATAGATTTGTGTTTGATGATTTTTGGGTCTAGACTAGATATAGTAACATGGGTGTTTATAGACTCATTAACTTACAAATTATGCATATATATATATATTTGATAGATTGAAAAGGTTCATAGGCATTGAGGAAAGCAAAGGCATTGGAGAGGTAGCTTGCTTGATTTCGGTTCTTCGGTGGAGGTAGGTTATGGTTTATGCTATTTGATAGTAAACTCTTAATAGTGATTGATATGCATTGAATGATATTATGAAGTTTTCTATGTACTTGATTGTGTGGTTGTGTGTCTTGTTTGTGTGTTTTGTGAGTGGTCTGAAATCCTGAGACCGTGGAATTTATAATCTTGAACCCTCTCTATCGAAGTGATGCCTTTAATAAACAAGGCTCAATAAAATATTATTAATGAATGGAAGAGTGGTGATATTAAATGATAAATTAATGATAGTCTTGGATCGGAGTGTCACGTTCCGACACGGTATTTTTGGATCGGAGTGTCACGTTCGGACACGGTATTCTTGGATCGGAGTGTCACGTTCCGATACGGTATTCTTGCATCGGAGTGTTACATTCCGACACGGTAATATTAAAGGAAAAACATGTTGAATTAATGGACGGTACTCAATCTCAAAGAACTCAACTCCCAAAATGGTTTAGTTTGGAGGCATGAGTCCTCATGTGTGATCTTGATATCATTGACTTATTACGAGCTTACTTTAATGTTGTTGACACTTGTTCATGTTGTTTGTTGTTTATCACCTGTTAAGTGCTATAGTTGACTTCATACTATTATTTATTGTATATTAGTTCCTACTTTGGGTTGGCCGATGATACCTACTCAGTACATGTTGCCCCCGTACTGAGTCCTACTTGTGTTTTTCTTTGTTTTTCTTTTATGAAATGCAGCGAGTGTACCTATGACTTCAGATTTCCCTCAGCTCTAGCCAGCCTCCCGCATATCATGTTCAAGGGTGAGCTATTCATTCAAGCTCGTGTTGGATTCTCTCGGTCATGACATGATGTCCTATACTTTCGGACACATACCATTTTATTCTTTTATTTGGTGTATTTGATATTCTTAGACGTAGTATTGGAGATTAGATGTCCTTGATGTGATGACTTCAAGGTTTTGGGAAATGATATTTAGTTACATTTGAGTTTCCGCGTTATGCTTGTATTTTGTAAGTTAGGTTAAATTGGTTGGTTCATCCACTTAGGAGGTTAAATGTGGGTGCCACTCACGACGCGTTTTGGGTCGTGACAAACTTGGTATCAGAGCATTAGGTTCAGTGATCTGATCACATAAGGACAAGTCTTGTAGAGTCTTGAAGAATGGTATGGGGACGCCTTTACTTTTCTTGAAGAGGCTATAAGACTTTAGAAAAGCTCATTTCTTTCTTTCTTTCATGCTACTACTTCAATCCAATTGATATCTAGGTGATACAAATTGGTGATCGAACTTCTTCACTCTATTTCGCATATGGCTAATACTAGAGTAGTAGAATTGGAAACACCAACGCTAACAAAAGAGGAGGTGTCCTTAGAAATAGATATGTTTTCCCGATTCACTATAGGTATGTAATGGCTAGTGACTAGTATGCTATTTTTATTAAGTTCTTAAAGTTGAAACGCTCATCTTCATAGGTATTGATAATGAAGATGTTATGCGTTCATTGCTGATTGCTTTGAGTTGTTTCATAAGATTGATATGGTAGTGTGATTTTTGTATTAAGTTTATGGCATACCAATTTCAAGGAGATGGTAGTAGTCTCAGATTAAGTGTCGATTATCAAAGACACTAATTAATGCTTGGGCAACATTTTCTATTTTATCATGGGTAAGTATATCCCCTAGATTTTGAGGAATATAGGGAGAGATGAGTTCCTGAATATTGATTAAGGGAAGATATATGTTCTTTCTTAGGAGGCCAAATTCTTGCTTTATCCATATATGCGACTTAACTTTGCTTCAGTCTAAAAGAGTGGATTCACTGCTTTGTGAAGGGATTGAGGTCAGATTTGCATGTTCAAGTTTTATAAATGGTTGTTTCAACAAAATCATTTTATGAAGTAATTGATTTTGATAATGGAGGTAGATGGGGTGAAGTAAGATGACTTTGCCAAGGTTACAACATTCACGAAGTTTTGTGAGGGATGGATATATAATGAACACCATTTCTTCGAAAAGTACAGTTAGTATAATTATCATAATGTCACGACCCAAAATGAGTCGTGAGTGGAACCCACACATAACTACCTAGGTGGGAGAACCAATGAATTCAACCTTAAATTATATTATACAAGAATAATGCGGAAGCTTAAAATCTAGTTAAATATCCTTTCCCAAACCTGAAAGTCAATTTTTTTGCATGCAGGCTTGAATGAGGTGCCGACAGATTTTCATCCAGATGCAGATTACACCAAAGGAATCCGACGGTCCATGTGTTCCTGAAATGGACAGAATATTAAGGAAAGAAACGAATATAAACGAAGATGAGAATAAAAGGATGATTCTCAACTTCTATTTCAAGTATCAAGCCTAATACCGTACGTTAATTGTAACCAACTTGACAAGATTCAATGATTAATAAACGAGAAATGTGGCCAGTGCATCATATATTGCTACAGATGTTTTCAAAGAAGATAGAAAAGAAGATCTTGACGAATCATGAGGAATACTGTTTGCAACCATGCCAAATATGTGAAAATTTTCTCAAAATGAATATTATATTGAGTGTGCATAAAACAAGTCGTTATCTCTATCTTCTTTTGGTCACTTTAATTTTGACCTATTTAAACAGTATGTATCGCCATTACAAAAATACATATGAATACCCTCTTCTATATATTACTCTATCTGTAAAAAAATTCTTATTTATAGATGACTATTTTTTTAGTTCCGATCCAAGTCAACCTCAAGTCCAAGTCCAAGTCTTCTATATTTATATATTAATATGAATATGCACGTACACAATTACATGAATCATTCATATTGTCAACTAATAAGTAAATTACCATAAATGTTCGGGAAATTCCACCCTAAAAGGATTTTAAAGAATAGAATGCTTAACTCAAAAATTAAAATGTTACATAGACAAAGAAGATAAAAATATAATTTGTAACTATCGGTAATGAATATATTATACCAATTCTATACGTGATGAAGCTTGATTCAATAAAATTCTTATCTATTATTATATGGCACAAGTCAATATAATACTCATAATTGAAATAGTTATAATATTGTTCACTTCCTTCTTATGGAATTAAGACTTATATTAATAGGTCTTAAGCATTATCAATAATTTTGTAGAGTTAATAGGTCATTCAGCTAGCTAAAAACTTTTCTTATATAATTTTCTTAATAATACATTTGGTTATCAAATCTATGTTCTAATAAATTTGTGTTGCATGCAGGGCTAGTGGATGAGGTGCGACAAATTTTCATTCCAGATGCAGATTACACCAAAGGAATCCGACGGTCCATTGGTGTCCCTGAAATGGACAGATATTTAAGGGAAGAAACGAATATAGACGGAGATGATGAATCAAAGGAGATGATTCTTCAAGCTTCAATTTCAAGTATCAACCTAATACTCGTACGTTAATTTATAACCACCTTGAAAAGATTCAACGATTAATAAACGAGAAAATGTGGTCAGTGCATCATATTATAGCTACGAACGTTTTCAAAGAAGATAGAAAAGAAGATCCTGACGAAGCATGGAGGAATACTGTTTTGCAACCATGCCTAGATATTGTGAAAAGATTTCTCAAAAATTAATTTTATTATTGAGTGTACATAAACAGTCGTTATCTCCATCTTATGTTTTGGTCACTTTAATTTTTGACCTATTTTGTACATTATGTATCGCATTACAAATATACATATGATATGACCCTTCTTTCTATATATGTTACTCTTATCTATAAAAAAATTCTAATTTATTGATGAAATATTTATTTTAAGTTCCGATCCAAGCCCAAGCCCCAAGTCCAAGTCCAAGTCATCTATATTTGATATATATTAATATGAATACGTACGTACACAATTACATGAGATCACTCAGATTGTCAAGCTAATAGAATGATAAAATAATAAATTACCATAAATTTTTGGGAAGATTCCACCCTAAAAGGATTTTAAAGAATAGAATTCTTAACTCAAAAATTAAAAATGTTACTTAAACAAAGAAGATAAAATAGTAAATTTGGAATTTATCGGTAATGAATATATTATACCTAATTCTATCACGGTGATTAAAGCTTGATTCAATAAAATCCTTATCTATTATTATATGGTGCACAAGTCAATATAAATACTCGTAATTGAAATAGTTATAGTTAATTGTTCACTTCCCTCTTATGGAATTAGACTTAACACTTATGACTTGTTGTTAAATAGTGTAAGATTTGACGCATTATCACTTCAATATATTCCGTCAGAAATATTATTGAGTTCTTTTTACAATCCTTTTGTAATAGATCTTTTCGTCAACTCTATTTGTGATCTCATATCAATATACATCTAGAAACTTCATCATAAAATAATTTAAGCTTTATCGCCAAAATTCAAGGTTACACATCTCTAAAAAAATTTCATGAACAATTCTTATTCTAAAAGATATGAATATATATTTAATTTGGTATACTAATTAATAAACTTATAATGAATCACATTTTTATCATAAAAGCCCAGCTCTATGTGATCTCCTAACAACTTACACTAATAACTTTATCCTAAAATATATTTAATAATAATTACCAAAATACAAGTTGACATATCTATAAATATTTCAAAAGTCATTCTTATCCTAAAATATATCAGTAATTATGAAATTGGTATGTCAATTAATAAGTCCACAAACAGATTTTACTATAAAATCCGAATGCAATTTCTCTTCAGATCCACCATCAAGAAAAATTTATATTTTTACATAGTATATTCCAAGTCAAGCAAGGTTTCTACTTACTAGCTTTGTATTTACAAGATTTTTAATGTCTGACTTTATGCTTTCACTATTATAAACTAATTATTATTTTTATTTTATTTTTTGTGTAGATAAAATGAATACATTCATCAACAATGAAGAGTTCAACAAGAAGAAAGTGATCCTCATAATGGGGGCCACAGGAACGGGAAAATCCCGTGTCTCTGTTCACCTTGCCACCCATATTCGAGGAGAAATAATCAACTCGGATAAAATGCATGTTTACAAGGGAATCGAAATTGTTACAAACAAGATCCCACACACTGAGAAACAAGGCGTACGACACTATTTATTAGGTATATATATTTATTTCAAGGAATACTTATATCAAATGACTACCTAGATAATTTTATATTAGTAACTATATATTCTAGTGAAAAAAATACTTTACTATTAAAAAATTATTTCTTTCAATTGTGATAAAGTTAATTTGATCACATTTTCTTAGGTGAAATTGAGCCAGATTCAGACTTCACAGCTGAAGATTTTTGTTTGCAAGCTGTTGTCTACATAGATAAAATACTGAAGACTCAACGTGTTCCAATTATTGTTGGAGGGTCAAATTCGTATATTGAAAAACTTGTGGAATATCCTGTGTTCATGTTTAAATATAAGTATGATAGTTGCTTTATTTGGATTGATGTTGAGCAATCAGTCTGTGACCGTAGAGTTGATATGAGGGTTGATCAAATGATCAACGAAAGTAATTTTTGTAATTATTTTATGTATCAATCAAAATTTAATATCATTCAGCTAGCTGAAAACTTTTCTTATATAATTTGCTTATTAATACGTTTGGTTATCAAATCTATGTTCTACTAAATTTTTGTTGCATGCAGGGCTCGTGAATGAGGTGCGACAGATTTTCATTCCAGATGCAGATTACACCAAAGGAATCCGACGGTCCATTGGTGTTCCTGAAATGGACAGATATTTAAGGGAAGAAACGAATATAAACGAAGATGATGAATAAAAGGAGATGATTCTTCAAGCTTCTATTTCAAGTATCAAGCGTAATACTCGTACGTTAATTTGTAACCAACTTGACAAGATTCAATGATTAATAAACGAGAAAATGTGGCCAGTGCATCATATTATTGCTACAGATGTTTTCAAAGAAGATAGAAAAGAAGATCTTGACGAATCATGGAGGAATACTGTTTTGCAACCATGCCAAGATATTGTGAAAAGTTTTCTCAAAAATGAATATTATTATTGAGTGTGCATAAACAGTCGTTATCTCTATCTTCTGTTTTGGTCACTTTAATTTTTGACCTATTTTAAACAGTATGTATCGCATTACAAATATACATATGATATGACCCTTCTTTCTATATATGTTACTCTTATCTGTAAAAAAATTCTTATTTATAGATGACATATTTATTTTAAGTTCCGATCCAAGTCCAAGCCTCAAGTCCAAGTCCAAGTCTTCTATATTTAATATATTAATATGAATATGCACGTACACAATTACATGAGATCATTCATATTGTCAAGCTAATAGAGTTAAATTACCATAAATGTTCGGGAAGATTCCACCCTAAAAGGATTTTAAAGAATAGAATGCTTAACTCAAAAATTAAAAATGTTACATAGACAAAGAAGATAAAATAGTATATTTGTAATCTATCGGTAATGAATATATTATACCTAATTCTATCACGGTGATTGAAGCTTGATTCAATAAAATTCTTATCTATTATTATATGGTGCACAAGTCAATATAAATACTCATAATTGAAATAGTTATAGATAATTGTTCACTTCCTTCTTATGGAATTAGACTTATATTATAGTTTCGTTAACATGTTATTCAATAAGTTTTGGTAGATTGAGATAGGTAATTAAATATTGAGTGTAACATATTATTTGAATAACATTAAGGTTATGTTGTTCAGAGAAATAAAAACTTAACCTTAGGCTTGAATATACGAAATAAGATACTTGACATATTAATGGACCTCAAGAATAAGAATTTGAGTATAGATTTGTGTTTGATGATTTTTGGGTCTAGACTAGATATAGTAACATGGGTGTTTATAGACTCATTAACTTACAAATTATGCATATATATATATATTTGATAGATTGAAAAGGTTCATAGGCATTGAGGAAAGCAAAGGCATTGGAGAGGTAGCTTGCTTGATTTCGGTTCTTCGGTGGAGGTAGGTTATGGTTTATGCTATTTGATAGTAAACTCTTAATAGTGATTGATATGCATTGAATGATATTATGAAGTTTTCTATGTACTTGATTGTGTGGTTATGTGTCTTGTTTGTGTGTTTTGTGAGTGGTCTGAAATCCTGAGACCGTGGAATTTATAATCTTGAACCCTCTCTATCGAAGTGATGCCTTTAATAAACAAGGCTCAATAAAATATTATTAACGAATGGAAGAGTGGTGATATTAAATGATAAATTAATCATAGTCTTGGATCGGAGTGTCATGTTCCGATACGGTATTTTTGGATCGGAGTGTCACGTTCGGACACAGTATTCTTGGATCGGAGTGTCACGTTCCGATACGGTATTCTTGCATCGGAGTGTTACATTCCGACACGGTAATATTAAAGGAAAAACATGTTGAATTAATGGAAGGTACTCAATCTCAAAGAACTCAACTCCCAAAATGGTTTAGTTTGGAGGCATGAGTCCTCATGTGTGATCTTGATACCATTGACTTATTACGAGCTTACTTTAATGTTGTTGACACTTGTTCATGTTGTTTGTTGTTTATCACCTGTTAAGTGCTATAGTTGACTTCATACTATTATTTATTGTATATTAGTTCCTACTTTGGGTTGGCCGATGATACCTACTCAGTACATGTTGCCCCCGTACTGAGTCCTACTTGTGTTTTTCTTTGTTTTTCTTTTATGAAATGCAGCGAGTGTACCTATGACTTCAGATTTCCCTCAGCTCTAGCCAGCCTCCCGCATATCAAGTTCAAGGGTGAGCTATTCATTCAAGCTCGTGTTGGATTCTCTCGGTCATGACATGATGTCCTATACTTTCGGACACATACCATTTTATTCTTTTATTTGGTGTATTTGATATTCTTAGACGTAGTATTGGAGATTAGATGTCCTTTATGTGATGACTTCAAGGTTTTGGGAAATGATATTTAGTTACATTTGAGTTTCCGCGTTATGCTTGTATTTTGTAAGTTAGGTTAAATTGGTTGGTTCATCCACTTAGGAGGTTAAATGTGGGTGCCACTCACGACGCGTTTTGGGTCGTGACAAACTTGGTATCAGAGCATTAGGTTCAGTGATCTGATCACATAAGGACAAGTCTTGTAGAGTCTTGAAGAATGGTATGGGGACGCCTTTACTTTTCTTGAAGAGGCTATAAGACTTTAGAAAAGCTCATTTCTTTCTTTCTTTCATGCTACTACTTCAATCCAATTGATATCTAGGTGATACAAATTGGTAATCGAACTTCTTCACTCTATTTCGCATATGGCTAATACTAGAGTAGTAGAATTGGAAACACCAACGCTAACAAAAGAGGAGGTGTCCTTAGAAATAGATATGTTTTCCCGATTCACTATAGGTATGTAATGGCTAGTGACTAGTATGCTATTTTTATTAAGTTCTTAAAGTTGAAATGCTCATCTTCATAGGTATTGATAATGAAGATGTTATGCGTTCATTGCTGATTGCTTTGAGTTGTTTCATAAGATTGATATGGTAGTGTGATTTTTGTATTAAGTTTATGGCATACCAATTTCAAGGAGATGGTAGTAGTCTCAGATTAAGTGTCGATTATCAAAGACACTAATTAATGCTTGGGCAACATTTTCTATTTTATCATGGGTAAGTATATCCCTAGATTTTGAGGAATATAGGGAGAGATGAGTTCCTGAATATTGATTAAGGGAAGATATATGTTCTTTCTTAGGAGGCCAAATTCTTGCTTTATCCATATATGCGACTTAACTTTGCTTCAGTCTAAAAGAGTGGATTCACTGCTTTGTGAAGGGATTGAGGTCAGATTTGCATGTTCAAGTTTTATAAATGGTTGTTTCAACAAAATCATTTTATGAAGTAATTGATTTTGATAATGGAGGTAGATGGGGTGAAGTAAGATGACTTTGCCAAGGTTACAACATTCACGAAGTTTTGTGAGGGATGGATATATAATGAACACCATTTCTTCGAAAAGTACAGTTAGTATAATTATCATAATGTCACGACCCAAAATGAGTCGTGAGTGGAACCCACACATAACTACCTAGGTGGGAGAACCAATGAATTCAACCTTAAATTATATTATACAAGAATAATGCGGAAGCTTAAAATCTAGTTAAATATCCTTTCCCAAACCTGAAAGTCATCACAACAAGGAGACCTAATCTCCAATACTAAGTGTAAGAATATAAAATACACAAACATAAAAGAATAAAATGGTATGTGTCCGAAAGTATAGGACATCATGTCATGACCGAGAGAACCCAACACGAGCTTGAATGGATAGCTCACCCTGGAACTGGATATGCGGGAGGCTGGCTAGAGCTGAGGGAAATCTGAAGTCATAGGTACACTCGCTGCATTTCATAAAAGGAAAACAAAGAAGAAAACAAGTAGGGCTCAGTACGAGGCAACATGTACTGAGTAAGTATCATCGGTCAACCAAAATAGTAACTAATATACAAAGAATAATAGTATGAACTCAACTATAGCACTTAACATGTGATAAGCAACAAACAACATGAACAAGTGTCAACAACATTGAAGTAAGCGCGTATTAAGTCAACGGTATTAAGATCACACATGAGGACTCATACCTCCAAAACAAACCATTTTGGGAGTTGAGTTCTTTGAGATTGAGTATCTTCCATTAATTCAACATGTTTTTCCTTTAATATTACTGTGTCGGAACGTGACACTTCGATCCAAGAATACTGTGTCGGAACGTGACACTCCGATCCAAGAATACCGTGTCGGAACGTGACACTCCAATCCAAAAATACCGTGTCGAAACGTGACACTCCGATCCAAGAATACCGTGTCGGAACGTGACACTCCGATCCAATAATATAATTAATTTATCATTTAATATCACCACTTTTCCATTCGTTAATAATATTTCATCGAACCTTCTTTATTTAAGGCATTACTTAGATAGAGATGGTTTAAGATTATACATTCCATGGTCTCGGGATTTCAGACCAATCACAAAACACACAACCACACAATCAAGTACATAGAAAACTTCACAATATCATTCAATCCATATCAATCACTATTGAGAGTTTACTATCAAATAGCATAAACCATAACCTACCTCCACCGAAGAATCGAAGTCAAGCAACTACTTCTCCAATGCCTTTCCTTTCCTTATTGGCTCCGAACCCTTCCAATCTATCAAGTATATATATACATAAGGTGTAAGTTCACAAGACCGTAAACACTCCGATTATTCTGTGTCTAGCCTATACCCATCAATTCACCTAATTCTATAATCAATCTCTTAAAGTTTAAACTTAAGGGTAAGCCTTAGTTCCTCCAATTAGCACAACATTAATGAAAATTAAGTAATTCAATACACCTTATATTTAATTATCTATCTCAATATTTTTAGAATCTATTATATAATGTGAGAACAAAATATTTTAATGTATAAAGATGGAAGCCACTGGTCACAAACCAGCGGCTACAGACTAATAGCGAGACCCCATTTGCATGTGACAATAACACATAAATATATGAAATACGTAACACTTATTGTATCCAAATTTTTCCCACTACATTAACACATGACTTCTGTAGTAATCTCTAGGTAATCATTAGGTAGTTATTGAATTTATTTTCATATTTAATTATATATTAGGTTTATAATATAAGTATATATGTTATGTCTTCCTATACCCACATATACTAACAACAATAAATAATAATTATAGTAATAGGAACCGTCCAAACTCGAAATCACTGGTTTGCGAAACCAGTAGCTTTCCACTAAATACATTATAGGGCTAGTCCATCTCCTTCTCAATTCCAACAATACCATTATAATATCATAGGATTGCTAATCATCTCCTTTATTTTTATCCAACCATTATTAAATTACTGGCCATAAAAGTTTTCCCCACATTCACATAATCAGCCCCTCGCCAAACATTAATTCACTTGAAACCCAATTCTTGCCGACTAACAACAACAATATAATAATCATAAAGCCTTTGTCATATTCACAATGTACATATTTAATTTTACCTGAAGCGTGAACTCGTTGGCCTGAAGTTTTTCCTTCAACCTTGTCGGCGGTACTAAGAACCAAGAAGAAGAGGTGCATGCGGTTTTCGTGTAATCAAATAATATTAACCCTATTTATTATATAACTAATTATAAATATGGTAATATATATCCACTATTTATTTTAATGTTATTTTCTAATTTAACCATCAACTAATATTAAAACTACCCCACTAATTTTATAATTATAATTATGAATAGTCCAAAATACCCATTTAAAATCTATCGGAAAGTATTTTATCAAATAAAAAGTTCTAATGCTCAAACCAAATGAATGGGTTGTTACAATAGATACCAATTTACCCGTCGTTTGTCCTCGAACAATCAAAAGAAAGGTGAGGGCAAGAAAAGGTACCTGAATCGGTAAAAAGGTGTGGGTATCTTTCATGCATATCAGTCTCACTCTCCCAAGTGGATTCTTCAACTGGCCGATTCTTCCATTGAACCTTGATAGATGCAATCTCCTTTGACCTCAATTTGCGGACCTCCCTATCTAAAATAGCTACAGGCTCCTCCTCATAAGACAGATTCTCATCAAGCAGAACTGAATCCCAACGAACAATGTAGTTTCCATCACCATGGTATTTTTTTAGCATAGACACATGGAATACCGGGTGCACTCCTGACAACCCTGGAGGCAAGGCCAATTCATAGGCCACCTCCCCCACGCGCTTTAGAACTTCAAATGGTCCAATATACCTCGGACTAAGCTTACCACGTTTACCAAACCGCATCACACCCTTCATGGGTGAAACCTTCAGCAAGACTTGTTCACCCTCCATAAACTCCAAGTCCCTAACATTCCGATCTGCATACTCCTTCTGCCTGCTCTGAGCTGCTAAAAGCTTCTCTTGAATGAATTTCACTTTCTCTAATGATTCCTTCAAAAGATCGGTACCCCAAGGTCTCACCTCAAATGCATCAAACCAACCAATGGGAGACCTACATCTCCTCCCATACAATGCCTCAAACGGGGCCATATCAATACTCGAATGATAACTGTTGTTGTACGAAAACTCTGCTAAGTGTAAAAATTTATCCCAATGACCACCAAATTCTATCACACATGCACGAAGCATATCCTCCAATACCTGAATCGTTCGTTCAGACTGGCCATCGGTCTGAGGGTGAAATGCAGTACTAAGATCCAGTCTAGTACCTGATTCAGCATGTAATGTCCTCCAAAACTTAGAAGTAAATTGCGTACCTCTATCTGATATGATGGAAAGTGGAACTCCATGCAATCGAACAATCTCAAAGACATAGAGTTTGGCTAACTTCTCTGCATTGTAGGTCATCTTGGCCGGAAGGAAGTGAGCAGACTTAGTTAACCTGTCAACAATTACCCAAATAGAATCAAACTTACCCAATGTCTTTGGAAGACCAACTACGAAATCCATTGCAATTCTTTCCCACTTCCATTCAGGAATGGGCATTCTCTGAAGTGTCCCTCCAGGCCTCTGGTGTTCATACTTTACCTGCTGACAATTCGGACATTGGGCAACAAAATCAACAATGTCACGCTTCATTCCACTCCACCAATAATGTTGCCTTAGATCACGATACATCTTGGTTGCACCAGGATGTATAGAATACCTCGAACTATGAGCCTCTGCAAGAATAGTGTGAGTCAAATCATCAACACGGGGCACACATACCCTTCCCTTAATTCTCAAGACGCCTTCCTCATCAATTACTGCCTCTTTAGCCTCTCCTCGCAATACCATATCTCGAATTCGACTCAGCTTCTCATCAGCAAACTGCTTTCCCTTAATCTTGTCAAGAAAGGAAGATCTTGCCTCCACACAGGCCAAAAATCCTCCTTTCTCAAGTACTTCCAGCCTCATAAAGTCATTATCCAGAGTCTGAACCTCTCTAGCCAATGGGCGTCTAGAAACCTGTAAGTGGGCTAAACTACCCATGCTCCCTGCTTTTCTACTTAAGGCATCTGCCACAACATTAGCTTTTCCAGGGTGATAAAAAATAGTAATATCATAGTCTTTCAATAACTCCATCCACCTCCTCTGCCTCAAATTCAAATCCTTCTGAGTAAAGACATACTGTAGACTACGATGATCTGTATAAACTTCACACTTGACCCCATATAGATAATGTCTCCACTGCTTCAATGCAAATACAACTGCAGCCAACTCCAAATCATGGGTCGGATAGTTACGTTCATGCACTTTCAATTGCCTCGAAGCATAAGCAATTACATTTCTCTCCTTCATTAGCACTGCACCCAAACCAGAATAAGATGCATCACAATAAACAATAAAATTCTTACCTTCCACTGGCAAGGCAAGAATCGGTGCAGTAGTCAACAAGGTCTTGAGTTTCAAAAAGCTTTCTTCACATTCGCCCGACCATACAAATGGAACATTCTGCTTAGTCAAATTGGTCAGCTGGGAAGCAATAGAAGAGAATCCCTTAACGAATCGACGGTAGTAGCTAGCTAAACCAACAAAGCTCCTCACCTCTGAAACATTAGTAGGTCTTACCCAACTCTTCACTGCTTCAATCTTAGAAGGATCCACCATCACTCCATCCTTAGAAACCACGTGCCCCAAGAAAGACACTGAATCGAGCCAAAACTCACACTTGGAGAATTTGGCATAAAGCCTTTTCTCCCTTAACAACTCTAATACAATTCTCAAATGCTCCTCATGTTCTTTCCTGCTCTTTGAGTATATCAGTATATCATCAATAAATACAATAACAAAGAGGTCCAGATATGGCTTAAAAATCCCGTTCATCAGGCTCATAAAGGCAGCAGGGGCATTCGTAAGCCCAAAAGACATTACTAAGAATTCATAATGACCATACCTGATTCGAAAAGCAATCTTTGGCACATGCAAATGGGGTCTTGCTATTTGTCTGTAGCCGCTGGTTTGGGACCAGTGGCTTCCATCTTTATACATTAAAATATTTTGTTCTCACATTATATAATAGATTCTAAAAATATTGAGATAGATAATTAAATATAAGGTGTATTGAATTACTTAATTTTCATTAATGTAGTGCTAATTGGAGGAACTAAGGCTTACCCTTAAGTTTAAACATTAAGAGATTGATTATAGAATTAGGTGAATTGATGGGTATAGGCTAGACACAGAATAATCGGAGTGTTTACGGTCTTGTGAACTTACACCTTATGTATATATATACTTGATAGATTGGAAGGGTTCGGAGGCAATAAGGAAAGGAAAGGCATTGGAGAAGTAGTTGCTTGACTTCGATTCTTCGGTGGAGGTAGGTTATGGTTTATGCTATTTGATAGTAAACTCTCAATAGTGATTGATATGCATTGAATGATATTGTGAAGTTTTCTATGTACTTGATTGTGTGGTTGTGTGTTTTGTGATTGGTCTGAAATCCCGAGACCGTGGAATGTATAATCTTAAACCATCTCTATCTAAGTAATGCCTTGAATAAAGAAGGTTCGATGAAATATTATTAACGAATGGAAAAGTGGTGATATTAAATGATAAATTAATGATATTATTGGATCGGAGTGTCACGTTTCGACACGGTATTCTTGGATCGGAGTGTCACATTTCGACACGGTATTTTTGGATTGGAGTGTCACGTTCCGACACGGTATTCTTGGATCGGAGTGTCACGTTCCGACACAGTATTCTTGGATCGAAGTGTCACGTTCCGACACGGTAATATTAAAGGAAAAACATGTTGAATTAATGGAAGATACTCAATCTCAAAGAACTCAACTCCCAAAATGGTTTGTTTTGGAGGTATGAGTCCTCATGTGTGATCTTGATACCGTTGACTTAATACGCGCTTACTTCAATGTTGTTGACACTTGTTCATGTTGTTTGTTGCTTATCACATGTTAAGTGCTATAGTTGAGTTCATACTATTATTCTTTGTATATTAGTTACTATTTTGGGTTGACCGATGATACTTACTCAGTACATGTTGCCTCGTACTGAGCCCTACTTGTTTTCTTCTTTGTTTTCCTTTTATGAAATGCAGCGAGTGTACCTATGACTTCAGATTTCCCTCAGCTCTAGCCAGCCTCCCGCATATCAAGTTCCAGGGTGAGCTATCCATTCAAGCTCGTGTTGGGTTCTCTCGGTCATGACATGATGTCCTATACTTTCGGACACATACCATTTATTCTTTTATGTTGGTGTATTTGATATTCTTACACTTAGTATTGGAGATTACATGTCCTTGTTGTGATGACTTTCAGGTTTTGGGAAAACATATTTAATTAGATTTTTAGCTTTCACATTATTCTAGTATAATATAATTTAAGATTAAATTCGTTGGTTCGCCCACCTAGGTAGTTAAGTGTGGGTGCCACTCACGACTCATTTTGGGTCGTGACATTCAATAAAATCCTTATCTATTATTATATGGTGCACAAGTCAATATAAATACTCGTAATTGAAATAGTTATAGATAATTGTTCACTTCCCTCTTATGGAATTAGACTAAACATTTATGACGTGTTGTTAAATAGTATAAGATTTGACGCATTATCACTTCAATATATTTCGTCAAAATATTATTGAGTTCTTTTTACAATCTTTTGTAATCGATCTTTTCGTCAACTCTATTTGTGATCTCATAACAATATACATCTAGAAACTTCATCCTAAAATAATTTAAGCTTTATCGCCAAAATTCAAGGTGACACATCTCTAAATTTTTTCATGAACTATTATTAGTCTAAAAGATATGAATATATATTTAATTTGGTATACTAATTAATAAACTTATAAGTAATCACATTTTTACTATAAAAGCCCAGCTCTATGTTATCTTCTAACAACGTACACTAATAACTTTATCCTAAAATATATTTAATAATAATTACCAAAATACAAGTTGACATATCTATAAACTTTTCAAAAGTCATTCTTATCCTAAAATATATCAGTAATTATGAAATTGGTATGTCAATTAATAAGTCCACAAACAGATTTTACTATAAAAGCCGAATGCAATTTCTTTTCACATCCACCATCAAGAAAAATTTATATTTTTACATAGTATATTCCAAGTCAAGCAAGGTTTCTACTTACTAGCTTTATTTTTACAAGATTTTTAATGTTTGACTTTATGCATTCACTATTATAAACTAATTTTTTTTGTGTAGATAAAATTAATACTTTCATCAACAATGAAGAGTTCAACAAGAAGAAAGTGATCTTCATAATGGGGGCCACAGGAACGGGAAAATCCCGTCTCTCTGTTGACCTTGCCACCCATTTTCGAGGAGAAATAATCAACTCGGATAAAATGCAAGTTTACAAGGGACTCGAAATTGTTACAAACAAGATCACACACACTGAAAACAAGGCGTACGACACTATTTGTTAGGTATATATATTTATTTCAAGAATACTTATATCAAATGACTACCTAGATAATTTTATAGTAGTAATTATAGATTCTAGTGAAAAATATACTTTACTATTAAAAAATTATTTCTTTCAATTCTGATAAAGTTAATTTGATCACATTTTCTTAGATGAAATTGAGCCAGATTCAGACTTCACAGCTGAAGATTTTTGTTTGCAAGCTGTTGTCTACATAGATAAAATACTGAAGACTCAACGTGTTCCAATTATTGTTGGAGGGTCAAATTCGTATATTTAAAAACTTGTGGAAGACCCTGTGTTCATGTTCAAATATAAGTATGATAGTTGCTTTATTTGGATTGATGTTGAGCAATCAGTCTTGAACCGTAGAGTTGACATGAGGGTTGATCAAATGGTCAACGCAAGTAATTTTTGTAATTATTTTATGTATCAATCAAATTTAATATCATTCAGCTAGCTAAAAACTTTTCTTATATAATTTTCTTAATAATACATTTGGTTATCAAATCTATGTTCTACTAAATTTGTGTTGCATGCAGGGCTAGTGGATGAGGTGCGACAGATTTTCATTCCAGATGCAGATTACACCAAAGGAATCCGACGGTCCATTGGTGTCCCTGAAATGGACAGATATTTAAGGGAAGAAACGAATATAGACGGAGATGATGAATCAAAGGAGATGATTCTTCAAGCTTCTATTTCAAGTATCAAGCGTAATACTCGTACGTTAATTTGTAACCAACTTGACAAGATTCAACGATTAATAAACGAGAAAATGTGGTCAGTGCATCATATTATTGCTACGGACGTTTTCAAAGAAGATAGAAAAGAAGATCCTGACGAAGCATGGAGGAATACTGTTTTGCAACCATGCCTAGATATTGTGAAAAGATTTCTCAAAAATGAATATTATTATTGAGTGTACATAAACAGTCGTTATCTCCATCTTCTGTTTTGGTCACTTTAATTTTTGACCTATTTTGTACAGTATGTATCGCATTACAAATATACATATGATATGACCCTTCTTTCTATATATGTTACTCTTATCTGTAAAAAAATTCTTATTTATAGATGAAATATTTATTTTAAGTTCCGATCCAAGCCCAAGCCCCAAGTCCAAGTCCAAGTCTTCTATATTTAATATATAGTAATATGAATACGTACGTACACAATTACATGAGATCACTCATATTGTCAAGCTAATAGAGTGATAAAATAAATTACCATAAATGTTCGGGAAGATTCCACCCTAAAAGGATTTTAAAGAATAGAATTCTTAACTCAAATTAAAAATGTTACATAGACAAAGAATATAAAATAGTAAATTTGTAATCTATCGGTAATGAATATATTATACCTAATTCTATCACGGTGATTGAAGCTTGATTCAATAAAATCCTTATCTATTATTATATGGTGCACAAGTCAATATAAATACTCGTAATTGAAATAGTTATAGATAATTGTTCACTTCCCTCTTATGGAATTAGACTTAACACTTATGACGTGTTGTTAAATAGTGTAAGATTTGACGCATTATCACTTCAATATATTCCGTCAGAAATATTATTGAGTTCTTTTTACAATCCTTTTGTAATCGATCTTTCCGTCAACTCTATTTGTGATCTCATAACAATATACATCTAGAAACTTCATCCTAAAATAATTTAAGCTTTATCGCCAAAATTCAAGGTGACACATCTCTAAATTTTTTCATGAACTATTCTTATTCTAAAAGATATGAATATATATTTAATTTGGTATACTAATTAATAAACTTATAATTAATCACATTTTTACCATAAAAGCCCAACTCTATGTGATCTCCTAACAACGTACACTAATAACTTTATCCTAAAATATATTTAATAATAATTACCAAAATACAAGTTGACATATCTATAAACTTTTCAAAAGTCATTCTTATCCTAAAATATATCAGTAATTATGAAATTGGTATGTCAATTAATAAGTCCACAAACAGATTTTACTATAAAAGCCGAATGCAATTTCTTTTCACATCCACCATCAAGAAAAATTTATATTTTTACATAGTATATTCCAAGTCAAGCAAGGTTTCTACTTACTAGCTTTATTTACAAGATTTTTAATGTCTGACTTTATGCATTCACTATTATAAACTAATTTTTTTTTTGTAGATAAAATGAATACTTTCATCAACAATGAAGAGTTCAACAAGAAGAAAGTGATCCTCATAATGGGGGCCACAGGAACGGGAAAATCCCGTCTCTCTGTTGACCTTGCCACCCATTTTCGAGGAGAAATAATCAACTCGGATAAAATGCAAGTTTACAAGGGACTCGAAATTGTTACAAACAAGATCACACACACTGAGAAACAAGGCGTACGACACTATTTGTTAGGTATATATATTTATTTCAAAGAATACTTATATCAAATGACTACCTAGATAATTTTATAGTAGTAATTATAGATTCTAGTGAAAAATATACTTTACTATTAAAAAATTATTTCTTTCAATTCTGATAAAGTTAATTTGATCACATTTTCTTAGGTGAAATTGAGCCAGATTCAGACTTCACAGCTGAAGATTTTTGTTTGCAAGCTGTTGTCTACATAGATAAAATACTGAAGACTCAACGTGTTCCAATTATTGTTGGAGGGTCAAATTCGTATATTGAAAAACTTGTGGAAGACCCTGTGTTCATGTTCAAATATAAGTATGATAGTTGCTTTATTTGGATTGATGTTGAGCAATCAGTCTTGAACCGTAGAGTTGACATGAGGGTTGATCAAATGGTCAACGCAGGTAATTTTTGTAATTATTTTATGTATCAATCAAAATTTAATATCATTCAGCTAGCTAAAAACTTTTCTTATATAATTTTCTTAATAATACATTTGGTTATCAAATCTATGTTCTACTAAATTTGTGTTGCATGCAGGGCTAGTGGATGAGGTGCGACAGATTTTCATTCCAGATGCAGATTACACCAAAGGAATCCGACGGTCCATTGGTGTCCCTGAAATGGACAGATATTTAAGGGAAGAAACGAATATAGACGGAGATGATGAATCAAAGGAGATGATTCTTCAAGCTTCAATTTCAAGTATCAAGCGTAATACTCGTACGTTAATTTGTAACCAACTTGACAAGATTCAACGATTAATAAACGAGAAAATGTGGTCAGTGCATCATATTATTGCTACGGACGTTTTCAAAGAAGATAGAAAAGAAGATCCTGACGAAGCATGGAAGAATACTGTTTTGCAACCATGCCTAGATATTGTGAAAAGATTTCTCAAAAATGAATATTATTATTTAGTGTACATAAACAATCGTTATCTCCATCTTCTGTTTTGGTCACTTTAATTTTTGACCTATTTTGTACAGTATGTATCGCATTACAAATATACATATGATATGACCCTTCTTTCTATATATGTTACTCTTATCTGTAAAAAAATTCTTATTTATAGATGAAATATTTATTTTAAGTTCCGATCCAAGCCCAAGCCCCAAGTCCAAGTCCAAGTCTTCTATATTTAATATATATTAATATGAATACGTACGTACACAATTACATGAGATCACTCATATTGTCAAGCTAATAGAGTGATAAAATAATAAATTACCATAAATGTTCGGGAAGATTCCACCCTAAAAGGATTTTAAAGAATAGAATTCTTAACTCAAAAATTAAAAATGTTACATAGACAAAGAAGATAAAATAGTAAATTTGTAATCTATCGGTAATGAATATATTATACCTAATTCTATCACGGTGATTGAAGCTTGATTCAATAAAATCCTTATCTATTATTATATGGTGCACAAGTCAATATAAATACTCGTAATTGAAATAGTTATAGATAATTGTTCACTTCCCTCTTATGGAATTAGACTTAACACTTATGACGTGTTGTTAAATAGTGTAAGATTTGACGCATTATCACTTCAATATATTCCGTCAGAAATATTATTGAGTTCTTTTTACAATCCTTTTGTAATAGATCTTTCCGTCAACTCTATTTGTGATCTCATAACAATATACATCTAGAAACTTCATCCTAAAATAATTTAAGCTTTATCGCCAAAATTCAAGGTGACACATCTCTAAATTTTTTCATGAACTATTCTTATTCTAAAAGATATGAATATATATTTAATTTGGTATACTAATTAATAAACTTATAATTAATCACATTTTTACCATAAAAGCCCAGCTCTATGTGATCTCCTAACAACGTACACTAATAACTTTATCCTAAAATATATTTAATAATAATTACCAAAATACAAGTTGACATATCTATAAACTTTTCAAAAGTCATTCTTATCCTAAAATATATCAGTAATTATGAAATTGGTATGTCAATTAATAAGTCCACAAACAGATTTTACTATAAAAGCCGAATGCAATTTCTTTTCACATCCACCATCAAGAAAAATTTATATTTTTACATAGTATATTCCAAGTCAAGCAAGGTTTCTACTTACTAGCTTTGTATTTACAAGATTTTTAATGTCTGACTTTATGCATTCACTATTATAAACTAATTATTATTTTTTTTTTTTGTGTAGATAAAATGAATACTTTCATCAACAATGAAGAGTTCAACAAGAAGAAAGTGATCCTCATAATGGGGGCCACAGGAACGGGAAAATCCCGTCTCTCTGTTGACCTTGCCACCCATTTTCGAGGAGAAATAATCAACTCGGATAAAATGCAAGTTTACAAGGGACTCGAAATTGTTACAAACAAGATCACACACACTGAGAAACAAGGCGTACGACACTATTTGTTAGGTATATATATTTATTTCAAAGAATACTTATATCAAATGACTACCTAGATAATTTTATAGTAGTAATTATAGATTCTAGTGAAAAATATACTTTACTATTAAAAAATTATTTCTTTCAATTCTGATAAAGTTAATTTGATCACATTTTCTTAGGTGAAATTGAGCCAGATTCAGACTTCACAGCTGAAGATTTTTGTTTGCAAGTTGTTGTCTACATAGATAAAATACTGAAGACTCAACCTGTTCCAATTATTGTTGGAGGGTCAAATTCGTATATTGAAAAACTTGTGGAAGACCCTATGTTCATGTTCAAATATAAGTATGATAGTTGCTTTATTTGGATTGATGTTGAGCAATCAGTCTTGAACCGTAGAGTTGACATGAGGGTTGATCAAATGGTCAACGCAGGTAATTTTTGTAATTATTTTATGTATCAATCAAAATTTAATATCATTCAGCTAGCTAAAAACTTTTCTTATATAATTTTCTTAATAATACATTTGGTTATCAAATCTATGTTCTACTAAATTTGTGTTGCATGCAGGGCTAGTGGATGAGGTGCGACAGATTTTCATTCCAGATGCAGATTACACCAAAGGAATCCGACGGTCCATTGGTGTCCCTGAAATGGACAGATATTTAAGGGAAGAAACGAATATAGACGGAGATGATGAATCAAAGGATATGATTCTTCAAGCTTCCATTTCAAGTATCAAGCGTAATACTCGTACGTTAATTTGTAACCAACTTGACAAGATTCAACGATTAATAAACGAGAAAATGTGGTCAGTGCATCATATCATTGCTACGGACGTTTTCAAAGAAGATAGAAAAGAAGATCCTGACGAAGCATGGAGGAATACTGTTTTGCAACCATGCCTAGATATTGTGAAAATATTTCTCAAAAATGAATATTATTATTGAGTGTACATAAACAGTCGTTATCTCCATCTTCTGTTTTGGTCACTTTAATTTTTGACCTATTTTGTACAGTATGTATCGCATTACAAATATACATATGATATGACCCTTCTTTCTATATATGTTACTCTTATCTGTAAAAAAATTCTTATTTATAGATGAAATATTTATTTTAAGTTCCGATCCAAGCCCAAGCACCAAGTCCAAGTCTTCTATATTTAATATATATTAATATGAATACGTACGTACACAATTACATGAGATCACTCATATTGTCAAGCTAATAGAGTGATAAATAATAAATTACCATAAATGTTCGGAGGATTCCACCCTAAAAGGATTTTAAAGAATAGAATTCTTAACTCAAAAATTAAATATGTTACATAGACAAAGAAGATAAAATAGTAAATTTGTAATCTATCGGTAATGAACATATTATACCTAATTCTATCACGGTGATTGAAGCTTGATTCAATAAAATCCTTATCTATTATTATATGGTGCACAAGTCAATATAAATACTCGTAATTGAAATAGTTATAGATAATTGTTCACTTCCCTCTTATGGAATTAGACTTAACACTTATGACGTGTTGTTAAATAGTGTAAGATTTGACGCATTATCACTTCAATATATTCCGTCAGAAATATTATTGAGTTCTTTTTACAATCCTTTTGTAATAGATCTTTCCGTCAACTCTATTTGTGATCTCATAACAATATACATCTAGAAACTTCATCCTAAAATAATTTAAGCTTTATCGCAAAATTCAAGGTGACACATTCTAAATTTTTTCATGAACTATTCTTATTTAAAAGATATGAATATATATTTAATTTGGTATACTAATTAATAAACTTATAATTAATCACATTTTTACCATAAAAGCCCAGCTCTATGTGATCTCCTAACAAGTACACTAATAACTTTATCCTAAAATATATTTAATAATAATTACCAAAATACAAGTTGACATATCTATAAACTTTTCAAAAGTCATTCTTATCCTAAAATATATCAGTAATTATGAAATTGGTATGTCAATTAATAAGTCCACAAACAGATTTTACTATAAAAGCCGAATGCAATTTCTTTTCACATCCACCATCAAGAAAAATATATTTTTACATAGTATATTCCAAGTCAAGCAAGGTTTCTACTTACTAGCTTTGTATTTACAAGATTTTTAATGTCTGACTTTATCATTCACTATTATAAACTAATTTTATTTTTATTTTATTTTTTGTGTAGATAAAATGAATACTTTCATCAACAATGAAGAGTTCAACAAGAAGAAAGTGATCCTCATAATGGGGGCCACAGGAACGGGAAAATCCCATCTCTCTGTTGACCTTGCCACCCATTTTCGAGGAGAAATAATCAACTCGGATAAAAAGCAAGTTTACAAGGGACTCAAAATTGTTACAAACAAGATAACACACATTGAGAAACAAGGCGTACGACACTATTTGTTAGGTATATATATTTATTTCAAAGAAAAATTATATCAAATGACTACCTATATAATTTTATAGTAGTAATTATACATTCTAGTGAAAAATATACTTTACAATTAAAAAATTATTTCTTTCAATTCTGATAAAGTTAATTTGATCACATTTTCTTAGGTGAAATTGAGCCAGATTCAGACTTCTCAGCTGAAGATTTTTGTTTGCAAGTTGTTGTCTACATAGATAAAATACTGAAGACTCAACGTGTTCCAATTATTGTTTGAGGGTGAAATTCGTATATTGAAAAACTTGTGGAAGACCCTGTGTTCATGTTCAAATATAAGTATGATAGTTGCTTTATTTGGATTGATGTTGAGCAACCAGTCTTGAATCGTAGAGTTGACATGAGGGTTGATCAAATGGTCAACGCTGTCACGACCCAAAATTGAGCGTGATGGCACTCGTCTTATACCACCAAGAAAAGTCAGCCTAAAACTCAACTATTACAATAAAATGCGAAAAAATTACTATGAACTTACATTATACCCCAAAACCTGGTTGTCACGTGTGTACAAGCCTCTAAAGTATTACATTTGAATCAAAAGAAAAACTCAAGTCTCATATGATATTGTTTCTAGAGTAGAACAAAATCATAAACAGGAGTAAGAAGGTATGCTAAGATGACCAACAACTACCTCACAAATCTCCGGAAGCCTCGGAAAAGAAGAAATATATCATAAAGGTCCGGGCTAGTAACCTACCAAAAAAATTGTAGAAGCAAGGGGTGAATACCAAACCACACGATACTCAGCAAGTAAACCTCTAAACACAAGCTAAGGAGATGAAATACGGGTACTCCTACCACCCCCAACCGAACCTCCACAACTACAATTATCAAATTCTGTAAGTTTCAAGCCTAGGGTTAAATTTCAATTTCTCTAAGTAATACCATCCTAACAATTTTCATATAATATAATAGACTTTAAAATAAATTACCTATCTCATTATATCAAAACTTGGAATTATCATGTTATAGTAAAAATAATAACGAAAAGAGAGACCCAAGTAGTGACAGAAAGCCATTTGATGGGAATTATTCGTTACCACTCATCCACGCCACATGATAATTGGCTAATTAAATCATACATTACATTATACCACTAAAAACTATATTATATTATTTAAATGACTCACCTTGAACATCTATCCCCAATTCAATTCCCTTTTGCTTTCTGTTCAACGCTCAACAATACTAATGACAACTCTTTTGTCTTTTTCTTAAACTTTCAAACAATAACACACAAACAAATTACACTAATTAGATCGAATAACACTTACTTGATTTCTTCGAGGTTTTCCCTTTTGTTTTTCATCAGCCACAACGTATTCTTCTTCTCGTTCTTCTTTTATCTCTTATATTCTTTTCTAAATTAATTAGGTGTTGAAAGTGATAAGCCCTAATAACTTATTTTAATATGAATCAAATAGCATAGGTTATTAAATAAATTATTACTTTAGCCCATTAACTATTGATTAAGTCATTTATCTACTATTACCCGTCAATTAATTAATTCTAATTAAACATATGTTTAAAATTTCCAAAAGTGACCTTTTGGGTCATTACAATAGCCACCACTAAAAATCATATTCGTCCTCGAACATAAAGGGAGAGAAAGTCAAATATTATGGTATACCCAGAGCCTAAGTTACGACTTTCAGAGTCGTGTTTCTCTCTCCAAGTGAACCCATACTTAGTACCATTCCATCAATATCAACTATCAAGAATTCAAATTTCGAACCAAAATCTAGAAAATGTTCTAATCAGGAGTGATTATCAAGTCAAAGATTAACCCATGAACTCAATTTGAACCGAAATTAACTAGACCACAACACAACCATAAAGATGACTCTTTTCTTGCATAACCCAGATAGAATTCTGAATCAATACGTACTACAACAAGAAGTGAATCTGAACCTGAACCAACCACCATACCCTCGTAATGCACAAACCATCACAAATCTTATCAAGATTTCTTTTTCACAACACAATATTTTCATGAGCTTAAGTTATAATAATCTGACCCTTAGACATCAGGTATTCATCAAGGGAAAATCAAACACATCCCATTTAAAGAAAATTAAGATCAAGTAACCACCCAACAAACGGTACACACCAAGATACAAAACCTTTAATAACAGTGTCTAATAATTGTAACTATTCACGAAAGCTCTTCTATAAGTTCTCATAACCAAAGTTGTCTGTAAAACCATGGGTATACTTCAACTATCTCAAACCACACCGAATCTATCATAACTGAAATAACCAAATCTGTTCAAGGATCCTACCCTATCAAGAGGACATAAGAGGATCGATACATCCGATCCACCACTAGGGATACACCCATAGAAGTGAAACACGTATGTAAATCATACTATAATCATGTCCAGAATGAAGAAGGTTGTCACATAAGAATATATTGAAGAAAGCTCGCATAACACAAGATACTCTTTCCATAGTGTTCATATCAATAAATTCCATTCATCTGACTCAATCTCTCTATTTTTAGCCACCCACAATCAATCAATTTGATCTCCATCACAATATTACAAATGCTCGATTCATCAACTCCCACATACTTCTCACAATATCCCACTGAACCTAACTCTCTAAATACCAGCAAACATCATAACTACACTATCCATTTACCTTACTCTCCAATAATCAATGCTATCAAAGTCATTCTAGTAAATCCATTGTCATCTCTAAAATTTTCAAACTATGGCTCCCTTCTTCTTTTTTTCACGTAAGTATCTCATAACATATATGAGTCACACCCAAGACTTAAATCACTTATTTGAAATCTAAGAGTATTTTTCCATCGAGGTAAGATAATTGTATCACCTGTAATGCCAACTTCACACAATCTCTCACATATCAAATTTTAGCTATTATTCACACCATCATATACCTTATGCTAAAATTTTAGAAATCCTTCATCACCCAATAATTATGTTTACAATAAGCAGATAACATAATCTTACAGTTGTACCATCAAGGTGTTATGTAAAGATCAATAACAGTTTTTATATCAGACTCCATCAACAAATAGTTTTAATCCCATCAAAATACGTTAATTAAGCATTAAACCTGTGAGTTCACACTGTTGCGTATACACATGAGTGATCCACGCTAACATATAGTCGTGAACATATATTATAAACATATAACAATCTATAATCTTACATATCACGCTCAACTGTTTTTCCCCGTTCAAGATCCCAATCTTCATAAACAGTTGTTATAAATTCCTATGAGTCTATACAAAATTAATTCAGCATCTTAGGTCATATTAGAACTTTAGAATGAAAAATGTATTCATCTCGACTTTCTAACCACAGACTCTATATGAGGGTTCGTATTCTTCACATCTCTTGAATTCTTCCCATGTGCAAAATTCTAAACTATATTGGAAATCTCAAACATACCAAACTTCTTGTCTTTTTTTTTTTACTCGCTTACTCAAAATCTTATTCTTTGACCCAACAACCATATATTTTTACCTTATCCTCTAAGTCAAATCATTACGTGAAACACCCATTTAGGTAATAACAATCAAAGTAACAAAATTTCACTACTCAAATATTTTTAAGTCCTTCCACATGTTTCATACTTAATCTGATCATCATTTGCTTACCCATTACAATTAATACCTTGAGCCACAACACAGTACCACAAATCTAAACGTCACAATGAAACTTGAATTTTAATCTTAACTGTGTAACCAACCCTTTTATCTTATTGCAGATTAGCTCAATACATGAAGAATATTTTACAATTCCTCCACATCTTAGCTTATTAATTGATCGTCCTCTCCATCATTGTCATATCTTTCGCTAAATTCTACCACTACTACATTATGTAAACTGAAACTCAAAACACCAATGAACTAATCCATGCATACTCGAAGCTAACGTCCTTACACTTTTTTTCCAAGTTTTCTTCCACATATGTTTCTTTTAACCAACTCTGATGAACTTGTGACACTATATTTACCATGAACCTGAACAAATTGGGATTGAAATTGCGTATCTCTGACTCATATTACTATTATCTCTGACATCCTTTAGCCCTTACAATTTGAGTAATTATCCATGTTCTCAGTCTCCTTCCGTAGGTTGGAACTACTCCACTAATTCATTCATATGACTCTAGGGCTCCTTCAAATTCTCATTTCGCAGTGACATCGCTAACTCCCTCATAAAAATTACCATACGCAACATGTTACTCGAAAATAGTAGTAATCATAACTCAGACTCTAAAATCACCAATTATGCATACACACAGTGTTTTTAACAAAAAACTTATCATATAGTTGCATCCTCATCACACAATCCATCACAACTCTGATTATTACTATCCAGTGAAGCCTTGTCATCACCACAAAGTCAACCTTGTCATCGACATGAGGACAATCATCAATATCCAAATGAGTAATCATAATTCCAAATTCAAACGACTAACTTGATAAATACACCATTTTGTTACTAATTTTTTAAGAATTGCCTTCACCATCTAAGATAAACTCTTGGGGATATGTTCTTTACAGTATAAGTTTTTCCATTCCAATATGATAATCCACTCAATGGAGCTTATCCATTAAAATGTGTATTTAGAATCTTAATTGAATCCAACATTTATAACCGTCCCCACACACATTAAATGCATAACAAAAGAATCTCACCACTAAAAGTTTTCCTATAATATATGCTTAACTCATTGTCGTGTGTATTAAAAGCTAAGTTGCGTTTCTCAATGTAGTATACAACATTGAAGTCTCATTCTACGAGCATGGTGATATAAATGATAGTCTTTATGTATTTAGTAATGCACATCGCTTACATCCCCCGTATTCGTTTCCAAATAACCATAGGTATCACGTTATGAAGTTTGTATTAATCCACCATCTAGGAACACGATCGTAATCTACGAGATAGCATATATCTATAGGTCACGACACTTTTATGCCATCATAATAATTCGTAAAAATATTAAGATTAGTTTGTGTATACAGAGCGCAACGCTATTCTATCTGGTCGTTAGGTCAGGTCAAACAAAGTAACACATCCAACAAAATACTAACCAGGATAAGGCAGATTGATACTATTGTAGTAGAATACCCATCAAGACCTTTATTGGTGCATCATGTATTCTCGCATTATTCTCACTAAGCAAACGCTCAATATCATGTCATTAAATAACCTTTACTAAATTGTAGTTTCCATAAAGTTACATGTCAATAGTGCAATAAGCGTTCCTTAATACATTACAGCGTTGTAGTTGTTAAACATCTGTTAATTAATCGTTATAATACATCCATACAAGTACTAATGATTCATTATTACTAAGCTGGACACAAGACTCTTCATAATATTTGAACATTGTGAACAACACACAATATTTGAACAAGTATCATTTACTTTCACCTCATAATATGGCTCTAAATCCATATGCGTACTATCACTACCACACTACAACAATAAGTGACTAATCGAGGAACCACACTACAGGAGTCATTTATCATACGAGTGAAAAGTGAATTGCGATAAGAGATAAGAATTCAAACCGACCATGTAATGACGCACGGAGTATAATCAAAGAAGTGAATTTAGGTTATTACCCCCTAAAAGTCATTTATCCCTCTCGATAGCATAAGATCTACAGACGTCATCAGTAGCCGACTCGTAACGAGCACCCTCTATCTCTAGATACTCTGAGCTTGTATATCACGTGCAGTAAGCTATGACCTAGGCGCTTTCTTTAGAGAATCTCCATATGTTTGCTCAATTAACCACCAAATTGGGCGTGATGGCACCTGCCGTCTAGATACTCCCCCAGAGAATAGTCGCCTCAAAACTCACACTGGATTACAAAATGAAATCGCGGAAGAGTGTTGATTCATCAGACTATAACATTACTAAACTCCTCACAAACCTGGTTGTCACGTGTACAGAGCCTCTATAACGTATTACATTTGAAATCAAAAGAAAAACTTCAGTCTCCATATGATATTGTTCTCTAGAGTTAGTGAACAAAATCCATAAACAGGCAAGTAAGAATCGGTATGCTTGAGATGACAACAACTAACGGATGGACTTGATCACAAATCTCCGGAAGCCTCGGAAAGAAGGAATATATCATAAAGGCTCGGGCTAGGTAACCTACAAAAAAAATTGTAGAAGCAAGGGTTGAGTACCAAACCACACGATACTTAGCAAGTAAACCCTAAACACAAGCCTAAGGGAGAAATACGGCGTAACCTGACACCCCAACCCTAAGCCCACAAACTACACACCTGTAAATCAGTCCCAACCTAACAGCCTCGACAGTTTACAGTAGAACGTAACTCAACCAAAAAACTCTCACAAATTACATATCTCACCAAAACAAGCAGTTAACAAAATTACTCATCCTCAACAACAACACTTTAAAATTACATATCCTCACAACAGAACACTTCTACACAATATGTAATATCCATCAAAACACACACATTAACAATACAATACCCTCAACACAACAGTGGTCACAACATTCAATACATATCTCAACAAAAGCTCACATTATCAACAATCACAAGTTCCGGGCAATCACGAACGGTCTAGTGTGTGTCCCTGGAATGGACAAAATATTTTAGGAGAAGAAAGAATATAGACGTGCAGATGAGTGAATCAAAGAATGATTTTCAGCTGTCATTTCAAGTATCAGCTAATACTCGTACGTTAATTTGTAACCAACATTTACAGATTCAGACGATTAATAAACGTGAAAAGTGTGGGTCAGTGCATCATGGATCGTTGCCTACGGACGTTTTCAGAGTCAGAAAGAAGATGAAAGGAAATC
>JAJJBR010002998.1:36174-71848 GCA_022817965.1 Solanum lycopersicoides | reverse complement strand
AACCTCTATATACCTATAAGAGTCAATTACGCCAAAACTATCATCAAACATTGCTCAACATATTCATAAAGGCAACAACATGCCAAGTACACAATAAGTTGCAAATAAAACAAAGAGCATTTTTTCAAAGTAGTTTTTCATTTTAGGCATGCTTATTTACTGAACAATGCCATATATATCATATTATCAAAAATCAAGGAACATTCAATAAACTCATTATTTCACCATATATAGGAAACCCTACCCTTGTTATCATATATGAGGGGAAACGACGTCATGTGTCGGCCTCGGCCTCTCATGTTTCACCTCAATAGTGTTTTTCCATAACACTTTTACGAACGCCACCTTGTTCTTAACTTCTTTACTGTTATCAAGATTCACTGTTACTCTTCATAGAGGTTCTCTTCCTCAACCCTAGAATTAATAACAGGATGGCTTCGGGCTTAAGTATGGAGGACATGGAAACGGATGATCGACGAATTATAGGTACTCAACTATATGATATCTTGACCCTTTGAAAATTAATAAGGACCTACATAAACGAGGAGATCACTTCCCTTCTTGTAATTTCATCCTGCGAAAGAATTAAGGATCCTTCTTGGAGCATCAATATTAAACACTAGCTTGATCATGACGTTCATTTTTCTGCCCTTTAAATAGTCAATCCCTAACTTGTGTCACTTGACACCCAGAGCAACTTGTCCGTCCAACTAGGCAATTACCATCATGCTTCTAGCCACACTTTCCACAAGTTGGCTTCTGATTAGTGGAGCTATATCCCCCCCTCTTCTTTTTGAGACTTAGGGTTAGACACCTATTATAACGCCCAAAAGAACTAAGGTGAACTAGAGCCTCATGGTTGTTTTCTTGAAGTTAAATTTAAGTTAAACGGAGTTAGGTTTGGTGTCTTTAGAGTGGCAAAGTTGGTTAGTGTTGGAGTTATAGACCAAAAACGTCATGACGTCTCGGATGTCTGCCTTAGAATGTACTTGTATGTCTTGGCGAGTTGATGTTTATGTGTTTCGTTTTACGAAAAACATGCGTCGGATGTCCTTAGACTAGACGACTTAGTTTCAGGGGTTTGACATCCGGGTAGACCCACCTAGGACCACAAGGGCTAGATGAAGGCCCAAACTTGGGCAAGTCTGCCCATCAGTGGCGTCACACGACATGGCGACGGTTCCGTTGCATCAGCGACGGTCCGTCGAGCAGGGCGTCGCGAGTGACAAAGATGAAACTTGACAAGCTTCCGTTGGAAGCCAAGTGTTCGACTGGACCATGACGGTCCGTGGTGAACGTGAGGTCGTGAGGAGGTCCTCGCGCGTGGCCTGCCAGTGCAGACTTAAGTACTTGGGGTGTTTATGTAACACCCAATCTCTAAACCAGGTGTAAATCTTGTATTTTTAGGTTATATAAATATTTTAAGAACCAGACCTAGAAAGACCCTCACTTGCAACATTCAAACCTTCTCTCTCAAAAGAAAACCTCTCTAAAGTCACATTGAAGCAGGGCCTCAAGGAGGAAGGGGGCTGTTTGGGTTTGTTCCTTCATAAAAATTCGTGGTTTCTATTCTCCTAAAGGTATGGTATCCATTCTTGAAGACCTTTTCAATTCAAGAAGCCACTTCCAAAAATGGTTTTAAAAAGGGGTTTTAAACTCACTTTTTTACTTTGATTTCTATTATGGTTTCTTGTAACTAAGTTCTAATGGTTTAATGTATTTATTGTTTGAATAAGACTGATTTTTGCATGTAAACTCCATGAACTTTGTTTATGTGCATCTTCATTTTGACTGAAATGGGTTATGTGAGCATGATTGAGTAGGGTATGAATTGGTCTTTTGTATTTGTCATGTTGGTGTAGGCTACTGCCTCTAAGGGCCTTAATATGGTGAACGTTGATAATTTTTTATGGTAATGATGGTTTGTTTTGAATGAGTTGCTCTCATGTTATAATTCTAATTATGAATTGCTATTTGAGTGATGGTCCACATTATGGTGCAGTCTAATTGATGAACTTGATGTTACTTAGTATGGTTGAGTATGTGACTGAAGGTCTAATATGTTTGGGGGGGGAAAAAAAAAGGAGATATATGAATGGTCTTGTTTTTGTTTATGTAGCTGGAATTGCATTTTGATATTTCGTCTTAAATGAGTATATGATTATAAGAAGTATGTAGGTGTGTAGCTTATAATCAAGTTAAAGTATGATTAGAACTTGATGATAATGAAATGATGCTTATATGCAAGGTGTGCACATGTAAACACACACTCTTTTAAGATTTGTATTATGTCAAGTTGAAAAAAGGGGAATCTTGGGTGACACACTTCGGAGTTGAGATGTAGTGGTCTGTAACAACCTCTCATTTCCTAGTGGCTTCTAAGATAGACTATATTTGAGAATCCGTGTGAGTTATGCCTAGACCGAAGGATATGAAGGGAGGTGGATTACACTTCGTTAGTTGCGATGTTGTAATCAAAGTACCTCTTGAGATGAGTATCTAGTTAGTAGAGAGTGAGTTAACTTGTAACAATTCTTATCCTTAACATGTGCCGCTAGTGTAGCTATTGGAAAGCATGTAACGCTAAAGAACATGACTTACCTAGGCAAGTAAGGAATCCCCAAATCGATAGGGGTTAATATGGAATTCATGTCTACGCTCTTCATGGTCTGTCGTTAAGCTACCCCACAAAGAATTGATTTGAAACTAATTATCTTGTGTATGTTGAAATTGTTATGTTTCCGTGAAGTGTCAATCCACATTAGTTACGAGTAGCGAGCATTGAGTGGAGTAGTAGTATGGGATGCTATCTCAATGACTTGTTTGACTATACTACTATGGGAGAAGAGTAACTTATGAAATCCGTGTGAATAGTACTATGGTGTAGTGTTATGGAGATATGTGAGACTTGGTAAATGAATCCACATTAGGATATAAGTGGGAGTGGTAGTAATGGGATGCTCCCTCAATTGCACTTGGTTGACTATATTTCCATGGTTGTTTTGCATATGTTTAGCCAAGGGGGATTGATTTCTAACGAAGTAAGCCAAGATTTAGTAGTCTTTAAGGTCGCTTGGTGTGCTTTGAAGGAGGTGTAATGAGCAGTCCCTTCTTGGCTCACTTAGGAGTATTAGGATAACCTGGGTAGGGAACTTCAAGGAAAGGGTTATATACTGACCGGCCATTACTGTAAGGTCTTCATTTAAGATCAATGTTCACTATGATGCTTTATTCAATTTTATTGCAGTTTACAAGTTATTGAAATGTTCTTTTGTTTACTTTAAGTTTTGGTAAGATAGCATAAAAGTTTAATTGTTGATTCTTATGTGGGCTTTCTTCTAGTTCTGAAGGCATATTTGAATTGCATAAAAAGCAATCTTTATAAAATGTCTTTTTTGGCATGTTTTTGCTATGCCTACTTTATACATTTGTACTAACCCATACTTTTTTATACTTTATGAGTATGGTTGGAACTTTGAGATCGGATCGAAGCTGGGAAACTTTATCTCCAAGAATTTGGTAATTCTACATATATCGAGACAATAGTTTGTTTCTTAGTTTCTTTATATAACTTAAAAATGTATTTTACTTTATCGTAAAGGGCGTGTCCCTAAGATTCAAGTGTTCTTTAAGTTGGTTGTGACGATAAGATTTCTTGTTATTTATGAAAAATCCTTTATTAATATTATCGTAAAAGTTTTAAAACTCCGCATTTCTAAAAATTTAAATTTTTTTTTATTAAAAAAATTAAAAAAAACTAACTTTATGCTTATGTTATGAATCTGTTAGAGCCTTGTACGAGAACCCCAAGGGGTAAGGATACGCCGGTCACGTTCGAAGGTTTCCTAACTTCTAGGGGTCTTTCGGTGTGACCCTTAATCACGAGCCTTGGGAATTTGAGGAAACTTGAATTAGAAACTCTTCCTGAACCTTGGCTGTCTAATGTAAGCTCCTTTGAAAACCACTTCAAAGACTGTAAGACCCCAAAGGATACGGGATATATAGTTTGTTTATTAAAGGTCCTAAATGAATTATAATAATTTTTAGAGGCTGATGTTAAAGTTTGAAGGATTTGGAAGTAAACGTTAAGGGACGACCAAAACGTTCGACGACTAGTCACCTATGTGCTCATGTGTCCAGACGTGTTTATAAAATACTATTTGTAATGAGTTATTAATCTTAAAATAAGTTTAATGATTTTAAAGAGTATATGGAGTTTTGACGATTTGGAGGTCAAATGACCAAGAACTCCATGGGGGGGGCGTTTTGAATGATAGCCCTTAAGACGCTCAACTGTCTCTTTATGGGCTACCTGTTTGGACGAGTTGCAAGTATTGGATTGGGTGAAATCATGTTGGGAGTTAAAACTTGTTAAGGATTGTATTTAACGTTGGAACAGTACCGGGTACAAACTTCTAAGGGACCCGTAAAAGGCCCACAAGAAGGGCCTAAGGCTGGTCGAGACACTGCCTTGGCATTGTCAATCACGGATCAAACGACGGCCAGTTAGTCAACCAACGGACCATAGGGAGGTCTAGTAGATTTTTACTTATCTGGCAGGTTCAACCAAAATTTGCTAAGGACCCAGTCGACGGAAGCCAAAGATGGCCGTAGACTGACCTATGACCAGTCGAATTGCTCCGTCGATGGTGACCTAATAAACTGGTGCTTGCGTCTGTTTCATTAAAGGGGTAATGTTTGAAATTCACCCCAAGGTCTAAACCAACTCTAATTGCAGGTTATTTAGATAATTTTGGGTGTATATAAGTATCAACACGGAAACTCCCATTCCAAATCCCATACACAACATAAGAATTCTCTCTAAAAATCCTCTCCCTAGAAACCACCATGTTGGTAGAATTCAAGACTGCTTGGAGATTATATTTTCGTGGATGAAATCACCAGGTTTTAGAGGTCTTCATGAAGATTAAGGTATGGTGACTTATCTCTAGTTATATTTTCATCTAGAGAGTCATCTCAGAAGATTTCAAAATGAGGAAAATATGATCAAACACTTTCTTCTTCAATCTCCATTGGATCTTCTAAAAAGGTTTCTGAAACGATTAAATCATGAATTAATTGAGTTAAATACAATTGTTTAACGTGAATTTGACTTAAATTCATGATGAACCATGCCTTCACCAAAAGATTAGCCTTGCATGGGCAATGTGATCACATTTTTCGTATCGATTGAATTGTGATGTTCTACGTGAAGTGATTATTATACTACTGTTTATTTCATGAATTTTAGTAAATTAATGTTGAAGGATCCATGAGGATCAATGTAGAAGATTTGCAACATGTTTTAGCCTAGTTTTCCATGGTTCACTGTTAACATTGGCCTCTTAATGACTTAAATGTGGATTTTCGATCATGTTTAAGTTGGTTTATATACTGTTAGGTTAATTCATGTTTTAATTATGATCTGAATCTGTATGATTGAAGTAAATATGGGCTTTATGTGATGAATCTAATCTCTTCTAGTCTATCGATTGGATAAATACTATGTATAGGGTGATCTTGATTGGGGATAGATGAAGCATGACTCTTTGATGTGATGCTATTTAGCTACTGCTAGCATGTACATTAATTATTAAATTGATTGATGATCCAGCTGAGGAATAAATAGGTTGGTTAATTCCTCCTTATTCTAGCGAATTTGTTAAGTCTAATGCATATGTTTGGAAGTTTGATCTGAAGTGCTTTAAACATGAATTTCATTATGATTAAGTGTCTGATTAGTATGACTTAAGAATTGATATTATTGATGAAATATGATCTAATAATCCATGTAAGTGAAATTGGCTAATGTCTATGTCTTCTACTTCTAGTATGCTAAGGTGTTGTGCTAGTTGTAGGTGTGACCCTTGTAGTAGCTTGTAAAATTGGGAATCATGTATGATTATGGAACTTAAGCTACTTTCCTTTTAACTTGAATTATGGATGAAATCAGTAAAAGGTAATGATGGACCAAAGGCTAAAGGTTGAAGAATTGCTTCTACTCTTCTATTTCTATACTTTTGTATTGTATGATGAAGACGTGGATGTCATTTTATGGTATGGTCCACTTATGGGGCGGTGGTTACTTTAATGTCATTATATACGTGTGGACATGGCCTGAGGAAATTTTGATTAATATATGAATAAGTGACTATGAGATCACCTTATGTGTACACTTCGTGCCTAGTCTTCTATTTGGAGTTGTGAATCTAAGGTTATGTTACTATGGTTATGAGCATGTGAAGGTATGTAAAAATCCTGTGTAGGTCTTCCAGTTTTAGGTGCTAATGGTTGATGACCCCTACATGTCGCCGATGTGAAATGTGTGAATAGCTAACTGTTAGAGTCTTAAAGTTTCCTGAAGTTAACTTGCCTTCCTATGCCTCTTGGTGTGTTGTGTGGTTCTTAGCTTGAAGGGAATGTGGTCTAAAGAGGGAGTTACTCATATGCTTGTTGATCATTCATTATGTGAATCCATGTTTGACAATTTTAACACACACACTCACACTTCATGCATGCTAGAAAGTAGTAAAGGTCATGGTGTCTAATGAAAGGTTGTTCTCATATTCACTAGTGTCTACTACTATACATCTTCAGATGATTTATGAAAGTATGATATGTGTTTCCTTAACTACGATTATTGATAGTGTATAGTATGGGCAAGGGTATGGAAACTTTGCTTATGCATGCACAGTCTACCTTGAATAGGATCGTTCTAGCTTTGTTCTTATGCTGATATGATGTATGAACATGTGTGACTTAATGTGTTTGTGAAAGGTTTGCTCACATATATGTATACCACACACATTAATGATGATCTAGTCAATATAGGAGCCTTGAAAGTGTGCTAAGTGTATTCCTTAACTAGATGGTGCTTTACATATGCTATGTCCATGTAAAGGATTTCTCAATATTTAGGTTTTGATGAATCTCATCTATGACCTATATAGCATATGAGGGATGAATTCCCAGCCTATGTTTTATCCATAAATTAAAGTTTTTTCAAAATAAAAGGGGAAATTACTTAGCACCGAGTGAACTTGTATATGAGTGTGTCCTTTCAAAATGTGGAAAGGTAGGTCTACCATAATCTCATGAGGTTTAAAGCTCATAGCCCAAGGGCATAGAGGGATGTTCAAGATATCCTCCAAGTTCATAAATATGTTTGCCACCATAGATACTAGCTAGTGGATCCACCTAGAAAGCTAATATTTATGTTTGGTTCTACTTTGTTCCGGTAACATCCTTTTTCGTGGGGGTTTTTATGACAACCGGATTACATGTTTAGCTAATCACATGTCTATGTCGGTTAAGGCTATAGTTTCTAAAAGTAAATGGACAATGGAGTAAATGACTAGGACCTAACTAGAATGACTTAAGGGAAGTTACTTTAGGATACGGCTGGAGTAAATGAACTATCTAGACATTGCAACAAATAGCTCCTTAGGAAGTTCTAGGATAGGTGTTTTCTAATGCATGTACTTATGTTGTTGTGAGAAGGAAATTCGTCATGTTATTATTTTGCGCTCTGATGTGTAGTAATTTAAGTTTAGAAGTTCTATATGTAAATTCCATGATTGAGTTGTAACTCATGTTGATTATGTGTGCTGTTGGTTGGGCTGCTAGTATTGAGTCTATCCTTTCCCTTTAAAAGAATTTTAGTGTCATTCGGGGACGAATGTTCCTCAAGCGGAGGATAATGTAACACTCCGAAAGTCTAAAGCCTGATCTAGAGCCTCACATGCATGTATGAGGGATGTAACACTGTTTTATGGTAAAAAATAATGTTAATAAGTCATTTAGGAAGTTTTAGAGTCAAGAGGTCAAGGAACGTCCATGATGTCCAGAGAATAGTGCAAAATCTATCCTTAGCATATTTGACAAGGTTTTAAGACTCGGAAATTGATGAAATTTGGTAAAAGGGTGTATAACACATATTAGAGTAGGTTTAAGGTCAAAACGTCTAGGTACAACTCCCCAAGGACCACCCTAAGGGTCCTTGAGGAGGACCCTTCCATTTTGACCCAAAAATTGTCATGGACACTGTCTACCAAAGAAGGAAGACAAGCAGTCCTATGTATACTCGATATGAATATGTTATGTGTAAGTGATAGGTCTAAGTAAACCTCATGAAGTAATTGTAGGTGAATTTTCCACATTTTTAACGTATGAATGTAATGATGAATGTTAAGAGGCTAGTCTTAGTCCTCTCCAAGGACGCCGACGCCGGTTACGTCTAGGGGTGCTCCACGGATGTGACAAACTTGGTATCAGAGCATGAGCTTGAATATCCATAGAAACGATGTCTCATTAAGCCCGTCTATGTAGATCCTTATTCATAATTGTGAAGCGCGCCACACTTGTGAATGAGAGACTATGTGATGCTTAGAAACTCTCATCTTCTTGTATTCTATGTCGTGCCTCTAGAGTATTGTTATGTGCTTTGATTTAAACCTTTTATCGTGGTTATAGGTATGAATACTCGAAGGGCAGCGGCAAGAACGGCCAAAAAAGGCATTGCTAATGTGGTGGCTAATGAAAATCAAGCTCCTCTACAAGACAACCAAGTGCCTCTACTTGAAAAAGTTGCTATGGGTGATAAAGTTTCGGTTCTTCCTCAATTGATGAACGATTGAGATATAACGGCGGATTTTCTCAATTTGGACCAAGCCATGACCTCACAAGCCAATGCTGTCACTTCTCATGTCCAAGCCATGACGGCTCAAGTGAATAGGGAGGTTGGACCTCGAGTTACTCATCATGTCAACAACATGAATCTCGTTTGAGATACTTTACTTAGAACGAACCCACCTATGTTCTTTGATTCGAAACGGATGAAGAACTCAATATTTCCTTGACGAGGTCTATAAGATTCTCTATGCTATGGGTGTGATAAAATTTAGAAGGCCAAGTTTGTGGCCTATCAACTCAAAGATGTGGCCCAAACTTGGTACGTGCAATGGAGGATTAATAGGGCTCTAAGAGGTAGTCCGGTGACTTGGGAGATATTCAAGAAGGCGTTCCTTGATAGGTTCTTTCCTAGAGATTTGAGGGAACCAAAGGTTGAAGAATTCATCAACCTTCGTCAAGGAGGTATGAGTGTACTTGACTATTTCTTGAAATTCATTAAATTGTCCAAGTATGCTCCATTCTTGGTGTCTAACCCAAGGGATTAGATGAGTTGTTTTCTTATGGGGGAGCCGAGGACTTGGTTGAATAATGTCGTTTGACTATGCTTCATGATAATATGAATATCTCTCATCTCATGGTACATGCTCAAATAGTGGAACAAAGTAGGCTAACGAGGAAGAGTAGGGAGTCCAAGAAGTCAAGGTCTTTCGAAGGTGGTTCTTCAAAAGGGTAGGCTTGATATTCAAGACAAGCCTAGGTTCAAGAATTGGTTTTCTAATCAAGTTCCCTCCAAATTTCCCAAGGCTGTGATGATAGGGTGTCTAACCCTAAGTCTTAAAAGGGAAGAAGTACTAGCTCACTGTGCAAGAAGCCAACTTGTGGAAAGTGTGGCAAGAAGCATTATGATGATTACCTAGTTGGGACGGACAATTTCTCTGGGTGTGGCAAGAGTGGCCATAAGGTTAGGGATTGACCTAATTTAAAGGGGCAAGAAAGATGAAGCGGGCAAGATCAAGCTATTGATTCTAATGTTGATGCTCCAAAGAAGAAGCGTTTTTATGCTCTTCGCTCTAGGGGTGAACAAGAGAGCTCTCCCGATGTGGTGACCGGTATGTTACAAGTCTTCTCTATTGATGTATATGCTTTACTTGATCCGGGTGCTACACTATCTTTTGTTACTCATTTAGTAGATAGAAAGTTTGATATTTTGCTCGATGTCCTAAATGATCCTTTTATGGTAACTCTCTGGTAGGTGATGCGGTGTTTGCAAAGAGGGTATATAGAAATTGTCCTATAAAATTGCCCAATAGAGTAACTCATGTTGAATTAGTAAAACTTGATATGGATGATTTTGATGTCATTTTGGGGATGAATTGATTTCATGATTGTTTTGCTTCCATTGATTGTAGAACAAGAATCGTCAAGTTAAATTTTCCAAATGAACCCGTTTTAGAGTGGAAGGGGGGAAATTCTATTCCTAGAGGTCGTATCATTTCTTTTCTTAAGGCTTGTAAGATGATCTCTAAATGGTGTTTATACCATATTGTAAGAATCAAAGATTTAGACTCCAAAAATCCTCCCATTGAGTTAGTCCCGTAGTAAGGGAATTTCCGGAGGTCTTTTCTAATGATCTTACTGGTATCCCTCCGGAATGGGAAATTGATTTTGGTATTGACTTTCTACCGGATACCAACCCTATTTAAATTCCTCCTTATCAGATGGCTCCGGCAGAATTGAAAGAGTTTAAGGCTCAACTCAAGGACTTGCTAGACAAAGGCTTCATTAGACCTAGTATATCTCCATGGGGTGCACCGGTATTGTTTGTGAAGAAGAAGGATGGGTCCCTTAGAATGTGCATTGATTATCGCCAACTAAATAAAGTCACTATTAAGAATAAGTTTCCTCTTCCTCACATTGAAGACTTGTTTGATCAACTCCAAAGTGCAAGCTACTTTTCTAATATTGACTTGAGATCGAGGTATCACCAACTTAGGGTGTGAGGTGATGATATACCAAAAATAGCTTTTCGAACCAGATATGGTCACTATGAGCTCTTAGTAATGTCCTTTGGTCTTACTAATGCCCCGGCGGCGTTTATGGACCTAATTAATAGGGTTTTTTGAAGTTACCTAGATTCTTTTGTCATTGTCTTTATTGATAACATCTTGGTATATCCAAAAAATGAGGGTGAACACATGGATCATTTGAGAGCGGTTTTGCAAGTGCATAAGGAACACCAACTATTTGCCAAGTATAGCAAATGTGAGTTTTGGTTGAGGTCAGTGGCATTTCTTGGTCATATCATCTCTAGTGAGGGAGTTGAGGTTGATCCAAGGAAAACGGAGGCTGTGAAAAATTGGCCTAGACCATTGACTCCAATCGACACTAGGAGTTTCTTGGGTCTAGCGGGTTATTATAGGAGGTTAATGCATGGTTTTGCATCCACTACTTCTCCCTTGACTACCTTGACCCAAAAGAGTGTGAAATTTGAGTGGTCGGAGGCATGTGAAAGAAGATTCCAAATTTTGAAGCATAGGATTACTTCTGCTCCGATATTGACCCTACCGTAGGTTACTAAGGATTTTGTGGTATATTGTGATGCATCCCAAGTTGGCTTGGGGTGTGTTCTTATGCAACATGAGAAAGTACTAGCCTATGCCTCCAGACAACTTAAGGTGCATGAGAAGAATTATCCAACTCATGATTTTGAGTTAGCGGACGTGGTATTTGCCTTGAAAATATGGAGGCATTACTTCAATGGTGTTCATGTTGATGTATATACCGACCATAAGAGTCTACAATATGTGGTTAATCAAAAGGAGTTAAATCTCCGACAAAGGAGATGGTTGGAATTGTTGATACATTATGACATGAGTGTGCTCTATTACCCCGGTAACGCCAATGTGGTTGCGGATGCTCTAAGTCGTATGACCATGGGTAGTGTGTCGCATGTGGAAGAAACTAAGAAAGATCTAGTGAAAGATGTTCATAGGTTGGCTCGATTGGGTGTTAGGTTGGAAGTTTGCCCAAATGGTGGTTTTATTATTCATCATACCTCTGAATGGTCTATGGTGGTGGAGGTGAAGTCTAAACAACACCTTGATCAACCGTTGATAGATTTAAAGGAATCGGTTCTCGGTAAGCTAAATGACTCATTCTCTTTGGGGGGATGGTGTTTTGAGGTACCAAGGAAGGTTGTGTGTTTCCAATGTTGATGATTTGAGAAACCAAATTCTCAAGGAATCTCACGGTTCCAGCTAGTCCATTCATCCAAGTTCTACAAAGATGTATCATGACCTTAGATAAGTGTTTTGGTGGGAAGGCTTAAAAGGGGACATAGTAGAATTTGTTGCAAAATGTCCAAATTGCCAATAAGTGAAAGCCGAGAACCAAAAGCCGGGTGGTTTACTTCAAAAAATCCAAGTTCCCATTTGGAAGTGGGAAGACATTAACATGGATTTCGTGGTAGGTTTTCCTCGGACACAAAAGCAACATGATTCTATATGGGTGGTTATGGATAGATTGACCAAATCCGCTCATTCTATTCCCGTCAAGTCCACTTACTAGGCGGAGGATTATGCAAGAATATTCATAGATGAGATTGTGTGTCGCCATGGTATTCAATTATCTATCATATCGGATAGGGGTGCACAATTCACATCTAGGTTTTAGGGGTCATTCCCAAAAGGGTTGGGTACAAAGGTGAAGCTAAGCATCGCTTTTCATCCCCAAACGGATGGTAAAGTGGAGCATACTATTCAAACCCTTGAGCATATGCTTAGAGCAAGTATAATTGACTTCAAGGGAAATTGGGATAGACACTTGCCTTTGGTTGAGTTTTCGTATAATAATAGTTACCATTCATTTATATATATGGCTCCTTTGGAGGACTTGTATTGTAAGAGGTGTTGATCTCCAATTGGATGGTTTGAAGTGGGTGAGTCTTCACTTTTCGGTCCAGAATTGATTTATAAGACTTTGGATAAAGTTCATATAATAAGGAAGTGATTGAAAATAGACTATACCATATGAGAGGAGACTTAGAGTTTGAAGAAAACGATAAGGTGTATCTAAACATTTAACCTATGAAAGAGTGGTGAGATTTGACAAGAAAGGGAAGTTGAGTTCTTGTTATGTGGGTCCTTATGAAATTTTTCAAAGGGTTGGCAATGTTGCATATGAGTTGAGGTTACCTAGTGAATTGTCTTCATCCGGTGTTCCATGTCTCCATGCTTAAGAAGTGTATCAGTGATCCCCATCCATCCTTCCTATTGAGGGTATAGGTGTGGAAGAGAAGCTCTGCTATGAGGAGATTCCGGTTGAAATCCTTTATAGACAAGTAAAGGAGTCAAGGAACAAGGAGGTGGCTTTCTTAAAGGTGTTATGAAAGAACAACCTAGTTGAGGGTGCAACAGGGGAGGCCGAGGCCGACATGAAGACCCGTTACCCTCATCTATTTGATAACTAAGGTTAGTTGTTCTTATTTATAGTGAAAATAATGAGTTTATTTGAAGTTGCCTTAATTTTTGGTAAAATATTGAGATATATGTATTGTTACAGTGAATAAGCATGCCTAAAAATAAAACTTATTTGAAAAATGCTCTTTGTTTTGATTTGCACTTATTGTGTACTTCGTATGTTGTTTCCTTTATGAAATGATGTAGAGCATGTTGATAGAATGAGTTTTGGCATAATTTACTCTTATTGGTATGTTGAGTTCATGTTGTTGTGAGAAGAAAATTCTTCATGTTGTGATTTTGAGCTCTTATGTGTAGTAATTGAAGTTTGGAATTTCTATGTGTAAATTCCATGATTGAGTTGTAACTCATGTTGATTATGTATGTTTTTGGTTGGGCTGCTAGTATTGAGTGTATCCTTTCCCTTCAAAAGATTTTTAGTGTCATTCGGGGACGAATGTTCCTAAGGGGGGGATAATGTAACACTCCGAAAGTCTAAAGCCTAATATAGAGCATTACTTGTGTCTAAGGGTTGTAACACTATTTTAAGGTAAAAATAATGTTAATAAGTTATTTAGGAAGTTTTAGAGTCAAGAGGTCAAGGAACGTCCATGACGTCCAAAGACTAGTGCGAAATGTGCTAGTGTGCCTTAGCCTTTTTGACAAGGTTTTAAGACTCGAAAATTGATGAAACTTGGTAAAAGGGTGTCTAACACATATTAGAGTAGGTTTAAGGTCAAAACATCCGGGTACGACTCCCCAAGGACCACCCTACGGGTCCTTGAGGAGGACCTTTCCATTTTGACCAAAAAGCTATCATGGACAGTGTGTACCAACGAAGGAGACGACGGGGCATCGATTCCTCCGTCGATGTTCAGTTAGCCATTTTTTAAAAATGTCCAAAATACAAATCTCTGACTAAACCATCGGTTATACAACATGGAGGGAGGTCTTGGTCGTCGACTAACCTACGGCACCGTAGGTCGGGGTCTCGTAGTTCAGGTCTTCACTTTTTTGTGAAGTTTCAAGTTGTTTCATTAAATTAGTTAGTTGGTTAGTTAATTAATTAGGGTTTAGGGGACGTCTAATTAAGTTATTAAGTGACTTATATAAAGACCTAAACCTAATTAAACTAACCAAGCTCCCATATTACCAAAACACAATTGTTCTTCCTTCTCTCTTCATTCTCTCTCCCAAATAAAAGTACTCTAATGAAGGGCTAGGTCAAGGTATTAGGGCAGCAAGAAGGGCGCTTTTCTCCATCAAACTTCAAAAATTAACAAGTCATGGGATCCTTTGACCTTTGGGATTTCCTTTCCCCAAAGGGTTCTTCCAGAATTAATTTCGATGAGTTTCATATGGGTTTTCTTCAATTACGAATTTGATCTTCTAAATTGCATTGTCTAAATTTATCTTGATTATTATAGTTATATTATGATGTATTATGATGCAATTATCCTAATTCATGATGAATTAACCTAGTTTGTGAAGTAGATCACAAAATTGACCCAAGTCCCTAACCCTAGGTTATGAATTAGTGATGAATTGATGTGTAGTGATCAATTGACTTCATTATTGACTAAATTACTATTGTGTGATGATATTAAACCCATTTTTGGGTTGAATTGGATGGTTGGTGGTAAAATCTTTGATGATGGCTTGTGAAGTAGAATTGGTAAGCCTTGTGATCTCAAACCCTTACTTCAATTATGACTACTTGTGTTTAGTGATGAAGTTATATTGAAGTATACCTTATGATAAGATTTCTTAGGGTTTGTATGATCTTGAATTTAAATTTCTTTATTTATAGCTTGTGAGTTGTTGGGTAAGATGTAATGATATAAGTTTGGTGATGAATTGTTTGTGTGTCTTATTATGATATGGTGATGTAAATGTGCTAACCTCACATGTGTGAATTTTATTGAAAGGACCTATGCATCCAATTCTTATTGATCTATGATTATGTCTATATAAGGGGTAGACCCCTATGACCTAAAACTAAGTTATGATTGTTAATGAAAGACATTTCAAAAGGGACTCTAGCTTAGAACCGAGTGAGCTAGAAGTGAGGAGTATCCCTTCCCACATAGGGAAGGTAGGTTCACTAATGTACTTATGAGATTGTAAACTACAATGCATGTAGCATAAAGAGAGTCCTAAATACATCTCCTAGTTCTTTAATTATGTTGCCCCCATAGGAATGCTAGAAAGTCGATCCACATAGATTCTATGTTCCTGTTTTGGTATTACATTGGCAAGTAGACCACCTTCTTTCGGTGTATGGTTCCATGACACCCGATTCCAAATTAACTCATATGGTCTTTGTTTGCTAAGGACAGATGTTCCCAAAGGTAAAATAAAGTAATAAAGTGAACTCTAACTAGGATGACCTAAGGGGTTTGGCTTAGTCTAGGTAGGAGTATCGGACTCTACCTACACATTGCACTAGTTAGCCTTGAGGGAAGTGTTTGCATGATGTTCTCATGTGCTTATATGCTTATTATTGTAAATGATATGCATATGTTGATCTTACATATTGATGATACTTTATAATATTGCTTTCACTTATGAACATGTGGTTGGTCTCTATTTCCAAAGTATAAACATGTGGTTGCTTTCACTTATGAACATTTTTACTCTTAGTGATATGGTATGTAAAGTTAGGCATTGCTTATAGTTCTTGTTTGGTTTACTTGGTTGATTGAGGTTATGGGGCCTTACTTAGTGATTGAACTAGTGACTTAATGGGGATGTATGAGTGATGGTCTTGATTTGTTTATGATATTATGAACTCTTCTTATGCATGGTTGATATTATAACTTGATGATAGAGTTATCTTGACTATGTGCTCAATTATGTTGATATGCACGTTGACTTGACTATACTTGATATTGTTGGGCTTGTGATGTACATGGTCTTGACTTAAGGAATATGTGCTTATTGACTTGTATTGGCTCTTGAATGTGAATAAGGTATTTCTAAAGTGAGTTTGCATGCTTTTGAATAAATGTCCCTTTTGGCATGATTTTAATGTTGTATGTGCATATGATCCTATACTTAGTACAAGTGATGTGCTAACCCCATTTCTCCCTTTTCCCCAACATTATTGGTTCCAGATGTTGAGGAGATTGTGTCCATTTGCACGCAAGGCTTTGAATCATTCTCCAAGTGGGTATGTCCTCAAGTCCGAGGAGGATGCCTTGTTATTACTCTAGCTATGTTTCGTTGTTATAGTCTATAGACGATCATTCAATTCTACTTGTTTCAAGATATTATTGTAAGCCCTAAGTGACATTTATACATTGTGTAAGGGCTTGTGCCCATATTGTTCGTCTCTGTTTAGATGGTTTAATATGAGACATCCTTTTTAAGACTATATTGTGCATTTCATATATATGTGCCATAAAAGTAGAGGACTATGTAATCTTCTTATATGAGGGGCCTATGTATACTTTATATGAATATGTTATGTGTAAGCGAGAGGTCTAAGTAAACCTCATGAAGTAATTGTCGATGAAAAAGTTTTCAATTTTCCACATTTTTAACCTATGAATGTAATGATTAATGCTAAGAGGCTAGTCTTAGTCCTCTCCAATGACGACGACGACGGTTACGTCTAGGGGGTGCTCCCCGGATGTGACATCATCTAAAAATTATGACCCCTTCTACCCACGTTGGATACATGGTTTATGGAGACTTGAGTTATCTGAACTCGTACCCATATGGGTGTTCAATACTACCCCCAAAAATATACTCACCTAATATGTTTACAAACATAACTTTTTCTTTGGTTTGATATTTTTGCTCTTAAATTTATCTTTTAAAATAGATGTAACTCAAAACTGCTCAAGAAAACTCTTTTGCAAAACGATGTTTCCTCTCATCTTAACTGTAAAAACATTTACTCTTTCGGAATATTTAGTTCCTATATAACATTTTTAAGAAAATGAACTTCTTTATTACTCTTACTCAACTCAATTCTCAAGTCTTAAAACAAGTTTAAAATAATTGTAATTTTTTTTCAAAAGACTCGATGAACTCTCAAATCTTGACTCATTGCTCTACCTTGAATTTGAGTTTATGGATTCAAGGCTGTGATTCATGTTTATGAATGACATCAATATTTTTAGAAGTCTTTTGGAGTAGTTAGAATTGATAGGAAGTGTTAGTACACTTTTGTAGGACTCATGAGATGGGCTAAAAGAAGGAAAAAAGGTGAGCCATGCGACCTGGGCGCACTTCTGGCACGGGTCGCTCGCCTCTTATGTTCATAGGCTATTTTTTGGTGCATTGCTGGCGCACTGCGCCACCCCTGCCCCAGATAAATCCGATGAATTTTTCTCGTCGTTTTACGTCCTGAATTCAACAAGATTTGATTTTTTTGCTCAATTTCTCTTTTGATTTGGTTACCCAATAAATGTACCCAATATTCTACTAAAAATCAGTTAAAATGGATACGATCATCTCAAGAACTCATCAATCACATCCTAATTCAAAAATGAAAGCAATTTCAAGAACACTAATAAAAAACATCAAACCTTTAACTTTTTAGGAAAAACATTACGCTGAAATTCACATGATTAGCGTGTGGGTGAACAAACTCAATGCTAAGCGAACTCACATACCTCTTTAGGTATCAACCATTGGAAAAAGGACCTTCGATTCCGCCATAAATCTCCAAGAAGACCTTTACTTTTCTCATTTTCTCCTTTCTTGAACTATTCTCAAAACTTTAGGTGTTAATTTTGATTACCTGAACACAACCAAATCAGTTTAGACCCCAATATAATTACTAAAAACGAAATAACTCTTTGGTTAAGGAAAGACCCAAAATACCCCTCTTAAATCTGCGTAACTTTCCATAACCGGACAACCTGAATTCAAATTGGCATATCTCCCTCATATGAGATCGCAATTGAGCAAACTTGGTGCCGTTGGAAAGAGAATTCCAATAACTTTAATTTGATATCTTATAGCCCACATAACCCATCATGTACAAAAATTATGGTCGTTTGAAGTTAACTTATAACTTATACTTAGCATAACTTGAGTAATTTTCAAATTTACTCTTTCCAAAATAGTTCTTTCGAATTCTAATTCTTTCTTAGGAGGGATGTTAGAACATGTTACCCATGAATGTCTTTGATTATAGGCAAATTTAGATCCCTAGTAATCGAGTAATTCTCATATTTAAACTAAGCTTGAGTTATATGTGTTTGTTTATAGTCTTATCGAGTCTTTTATTTGTTTATAAGCTTACAAACATGATTAGTTGTGTAGGTGAGCTTAATGGGAGAAACGAGCATATAAATGCACAATGGGGAAGCTAAACGATTTGAGTTGAAAAGAAGGATTGAAGAAAAAGGAAGAAAAGAAGTCGAGGAAGAAAAGAAGTCAAAGCATTGAAGCATTGAGAGGGATGCTAAAATTAAGCAAAAGTGATATTTACGCAGAATACTCCTTGTAGCAGCGGTGTCACGGAGAAGTGAACTTTCTTGAAAATCTAATCGGAGAGGTGTCTCCACGTCGCGAAGAGAGAGGTTTAATTTAAGTAACGAGAATCAAATTGACGCAGAGCGCTCTATGTCGCTCCTGCATCGCGGAGAAGGGAAAAGATTACGTTTGGCTACCCCCACGATTTGCCCTTGAGTCCTAGTTTTCGATGATTTTATTTTTAGCATAAATATGTCATTATTTTATTTTTAGGGGATATTCTTTCTCTATGTTTTAAAGAACGAACAGTTTCACCATTTTTAGGGTTCTTTCCTAAACTCTATTATTTTTCATCTCTTTATGTTTATTCAATATTGTTTAATTGAATTTGTGACTATGAGTAGCTAATACCTTAGTTCTAGGGTTGTCGCTACAAGAGATTTGTAATGTATTATGATTTTATTGGGTTAAATTCAATTATCATAATAATATTTATTATGTTCTTGCTTTCAGTGTTTCCTGGCTGATCAACATTGAAATAAATATATTGTCCAAATTGAACTCAGAGAGGAATAAGAGGATAGAACATGGGGCATAAGGAGCATGATTAATGCTAAAAATAATGGTTAATTTGTATCTATGATAGGGATGTACCTAGAAACAATTCTTGGTCACTCTCTATGAAGAAATCGTAATACTTGGTACTTAATCCATCTTATACCCACTCAATCATATAGTTAGTGTGTTATTTATCGTAGGTGATTAGAGGTCCGGAGATCATGATCATACATTTAACCCTGAGATTCGTTGATCTGATAGTTGATATATACCCATTTAAATGATAGTAATTTCATGAATCCTGATAAAAACTACAACCCTGAACTTTACCCAATCATTGTTTTTAAACCCTTGAAATTGAATCGTGTTTTTTACATTTTGTTGAATTTTAAGAATTAGAAACTAAAGTCGTTTTGAAATCTTGGTAACACTTGCAATTAGCTAAAAGTTAGAGAAATTGAGTGATTCTAAGCGTAAGTTCCTATGAGTATGATACTAAGCTCCTTATCAGAGCACTTTAATAATTGAACGCCTACTTGCATATGCATGTGCGATATTGGTGAAACAAGTTTTTGACGTCGCTGCTGGGGACTTTAGAATTAGAAATTAACTGATGTTTCCAATTTCTGAAGTTAAAAAAACAAGTGTTGGCAACTTGATTTTAGAATTCTATTATTGTAGGTTGTATTGGAACTTCAAACTAGACGAGTATATAGGATTATTATTGCCTATAGAAGAAATGGAAAGATTCGGGATTACCGGAGAAGTATAAGACAACTCACTTATATGGTCCCTCTTGTTTCTAGTAAACCTACATCTCCATTAACAAGAGTTGAGCAAGAGGAACATGAAACACTGACTGAGATGAAGGTAAGAGATGTGGAAATCCTACACACCACCAATGTGACATCATGCATTAAGAAAACTTTAGCTGGTGGAATGTTTGAACTGAAGCAGAGTATGGTGCAACTATTGCACACTAATGGGCAGTTTACTGGTATGTCACACGAGGATCCAACAGTCCACATCCAAAACATTTTCGAGATCAGTAATACTTACAGTCCAACTGGAGTAAACGAGGATTACATGAGGCTTACTTTATCACCCCACCATGTTTGCGTAAGGAAAAAGATGGTTAAATGTAGAACCCGAGAACTAAATTACCACCTGAAATGATCTAGCACAGAAGTTCATCGTCAGATTATATCCATGTGGAAAAACAGCTAAGTTGAGGAGTGACATTTTGAGTTTTAGACAGAAAGGGGGAGGGGAGAACTTGTACACAGCTTAGGACCGGTTTAAATCGATGTTTATGCGCTTCCCACATCAACATCAATCTAATGAGGTTTTGGTCCATACCTTCATTAAAGGATTGGAGTCTAACACAGAAATCCTACTTGATTCAGCTGCAGATGGTCAAGGTTTAAAGAACACATATGTTAAACTAATCACCTTGCTGAATAGGATCTCGTTGGGAAACCCCGAATAGACCAAAGAAGTGGTGAGACCTATGATTCAAAAAATTCTAGGTATGCTAGAAGTAGATGCAGTGACTGCTTTAACTGCGCAGATTTTTGCTATGAAGAATATGATGAACACCCACTTCAGCAATCAAGCATTGGGATAACACCCAGCCAGGTAAATGCAGTTCAACAATCAACAATCACCTCTTGCTGTGAGATCTATTGAGGTAGTGATCATAGTACAGAGGTATGTGGTGCAAACCTGGATTCTGTTAACTTTGTAGGAAATTCACAATGAGGAGGAGACCAGTAGAATTATGGGATCTCTTATAACCCGATAAGGCGCAACCATCCAAACTTCTCTTAAGGTGGAAATCATAATTAGGGTCAAGGCCGAAATCAGCATAGACCCCAAGGAAATGAACAATGGTACCAACCACAGGCCTAAAGGGAGCAGCCTAATAAGGAGTTTGGTAACATGAGCATGAATGAGATGCTGAAAAATATCATGGTTGATCAAGCCAGTTAGCTGCTAATTGAGAAATAATTGGCTAGCTACGCGAAATCCGGAGAACTAATTTGGGCTGTTTTCTAGTGCCCAAACCTCACGACCTCAAGGAGGTTTTTCGGGCAATACTAATCCAAATGCCAAGAAGCTAAACGCGGTTGGTACTCGTAGTAGTTTGAAATTGGAGGAGTTAGCTCCTAAGAAAAGATAAACTAAAGCTGCGAATAAAGAGAGTGAACCGAAGGAGGGAAAATTTGTTACACAAGAAGAAAGAGTAAAACCAATAGTGAAACACCTCCTCCATTACCTCAAAAGTTAAAGAAACAGAAGGAGGATGAATGTTTTGGTAAGTTCCTCTATATTTTAGAACAAGTTCACATTAACTTGCTATTGGTAGACTTTTTGCAGGGTATACCCAGGTATGCGAAATATGTGAAGGAGAATGTGGCGAATAAAACATCCCAATGCTACTTGTAGACTTTAATGTTATCCACTATTAACTAGTGTGTATAAGAGATATCATCATAGATATAGAAATAGTCAATGCAATCTACTTTTAACATAACGTTATAGAAACACATCATGAGCAACCTCAAGGCAAGCTTGTTGCCATACATAGAAAAGATTCCATAATCCCACCCATGCTAAGCAAGTCACTTTAGATCCTCTTTTATGTTTAACATCTTTTGATATCATTCTTAGCTTATTTGTCATAGACAAAGGAAATGTGCATCCTGAGTCAATCATTTCAAGGAAAGTAAGTAAAAGCAACAATCCCAGTTAGCATACATCATTACAAGTAGTCTTCACATCAAATTCACTTGCCATATAGTCTTCAGCATATTCATTACTTAATTCATCAAAACATAACAGGAAACCACCATAACTACTCTCAAATCATACTTGTAGAATGCATGAATAAGATCCCATACTCTCACTCACACTAAATGTTGACACCCAATTTTGAACCTCCCCGATAGGAATTAATTCACGAGTTCCTTAAATTCCAAACAAGTTTGATATAGTTGACTTTATAAAATTCCAAATGTTTTCAAGTCGTTTTAAAGTAGCTTTAGCCAATTTTCATAATTTTTAAGTGATAAATTTTTATATGTTTTTATATAATTAGTTTATTTTTTATAAAATATTCGAGAATCTTCTCAAGAAGATTTTAGTTTTACATAACTCTTTATTAAGTAGATTTTGTCTAATTTAATAGCGTATATTTTGAGTCCTTAGTTTATAGTTAGTTAATTATTTTATCTTGTTAAGATTAAGAAGCTTGTGAACTAATTAATCGTAATTCATATTATCTAGTAATTAGATTTACGTATTGCATTTAATTTCGGCTAAATTCTAATACTCATCGACTATAATCGCAATACATTGGACCTTTTCTTCAATTGTGAAACTTTAACCAATCTTGCTCCATAATAAAAAGAAGACAAAAGTGTGGACTATTTCAGCTAATTTAATCTAAGCAGTAACCCGATCCAATTTCCCTTCTTTCATTTTTTGGCCCAACACTTGGAATTAACAATTTTTGTTTTCTTCCAATAAGTCCAGCAGCAGCCCACTCTGTTATTCTTCCTCCAACCCCAGCCGATTTTCTTATTCCCAGCCCATCGTCTTGACCCAATCCGACCCGACCTGTGTTCTCTCCATTCAATAGAAACCCAAAAGTTTAGACGCGTGAAAGAGCAACAACATCACCACGCCCCTTCACCCATTGATTCACGTGATTCCGAACGGTGTGGCTCACGATTCCAACAGTGATACACGATCTTCACCGCGTGAATTCACAGGAAAAAAATCGAAAAAGCACCATGAGCATATGACGCCGTACCCTGTGCATTTTGTCTTCTTCTTCCCGTCCCTCTCAATCGGTACTATGTAGTAGCACGCGGATATCGTCCTTGGTTTTTGGGATTGAACCACGTCTCACTAGAGAATCAATCGGGATCATCGATGTCATTTTCAACTTTTCATTTTGCCCAAAATTGGGGTTTCCTCGTGCAAGAGGGGCTTTGTCTTGATTTGGGAGGAGAGATTTGAAATTAGGAATCGAAGTGAATGTCCAATTTTGCCCCAAACTTCTTCAGAAATTCACCCTCCTTCCCCAATCCGAACCTTTTTTTCTTTCCTTTCTATAAATACCCTCTTTTTTCTCTTGTTTGGGTTACAGATTTTGGTTGGTCAAAGGGGTAGAGTTTCTTTTCTTCAAATTTGAGAATTGTAGTTTGAGATTTCTTTAAAAATTTTAGTTAAGGCAAAAGAGAATTTGAGAAAAAATACATTAGTACACACTAAATACAATTCAAGGAAAAGCAGGGGAAGTGCTTGTATCATTAATATTTTGGGGTTCGAAACTTTTTTTTTCTTGGCTACTGTTCAGTCCCAAGTTCTTGCGGTGAAAGTTGTTGTGTGTTTCGCTCGTTGTCCCTGTTCGCTGCCCACAACAAGCTAAATAAATTGTATCTCTTTGTTCGTTCCGTTATTAATAAAATGGTTGTGTTCTTTGACGGATTATAAAAGGTGATTTAACGCATATTTGAAACTGTTTTCCTTGTTCTTAAAACTTCTTGAGCTTGCCACTTTTGTGCTTGCCTCGGATTTTAGCTTGTTCGCTTGTTAATCTTCTAGGTTTTGTTTTGTCCCTATATGTTGATTGATATTCATGCCTTGTGGAGTTGTTTTTTTTTTTAAAAAAATGTCAAAGAACCATTTCACTGATTTTGGCATAAAATATCCGAGTTTACATGTTAGTTCTCATCTATATCAATAAGAGTAAGTTTGTGTAAATCTGTTAGAGTCATCTTGTATCGTAAGTGCTTTCCATTCGTTATAATATGCATGTGCTGATTCTCCTTAAGTCCTTTCCTATTTGTTTCTTTTCTTTTAATATTAGATGTCATCCATGGCTAGCTCAAAATTATTTTTTTCCTTTTATTGTGCTTACTGATCCACTTTTGGGGCCTAATGTTTCATAGTATTCTTTTAGTTAATCGCTAGATCCATTGCTATTTATTGTTATGTGTTTTATGTTACCTTAACTATCTATACATCCTAGTTAGTAAAGCTATCATTTGTGGGGGAAAAAGAAGGGAGAAACATTCTGATTTTAGTTCAAAAAATATGCAAAAGTTGTAGTTGGAATCTTCCTTCGGTTACTTGTTAAGCTTCAAATTTGATTCATTCAAGCTACGAGAGGCATGTGTTAGTCCTATTGGCTGCCTACTAGTCATTGACGGAGAAATACGCTTACTCTTTAGCGCTTACTGTAATTTTCTATAGGTATAAAGTCTATTTTTTAAGTTATGATGGTGTTTATTTTGGAGATAGATTTCATGAAGTTTTTGTGTTGATTCATTGTCTAAATTAGTGTATATTTTTTTTTAAAATGTATATCTCTTGGGGTAATTTCATCAACTCTTATGTGTAAAAGATCATGCTAAGCTTATTGTAATGTCTGGTTTTTCTTAGTTGTCAATCTCATCTCCGTTATCTTCTTGTCTTGTCTTAGCTTTATTTATTTATGTTTGCAATCTAAGTATGAGTGCATCTATAGATTTGTTTGATTTGAAGGCTATCTGCATAGTTTGCTAATGTGGCAGGGTGTTTTGTTTTAGCAAAATAATATTTAGGAGTTATCTATTGTGTTTTATTTGGTAGTCTTTTACTCGGTCATTTCTATTCATATACATGATACTAGTTGCAGAATTTGTGGTTGAATCTCCCTTCATATTATTTTCATTATTAGGATATTGTTCATGTCTTTGGTAATTAAGTCCTAATTCCCAATGATTACTGTAAATATATATTATCCATTATCATATTAATTTGAGTTCGATGGTTATGGCACTCTCCAATTACTTTAAAAATAGGCCGACTTCAAACATGCTTCCGTATATATACATATTTTATTGCATAATTTGGCGTATTTTCTTCTCTGTCCATTTTGGTTAGGTCTTATGCTAATCTTTATTTCCTTTTTAATGTAAGAAAATTTGTCCGGGTCCTACGGACTTTATCCTTGCATTTCCCTTTGGGACATGGAGGCCCAATTCTCTATTTCGAGTCGATTTGTCCTCAAAACTTGAAGAATATATCCCTCAAAGGCCGATGAACAGCTCCCGAAGCGAAGGAAGCAGAAGTGGGAGAAGTTGAAGAGAATAGGCCATAAGGGCCCAATATTTTTTATTTTTTTTGTATTTTTGTTATTTTCGGGCCTAAGCCCTTTGTTCCATTGTCATTATTAGACTGTTAAAATTTAGGACAGGTACAAATTGAATGGGCCTGACGCCCAAAACGAATGGGTCCAAACACCGGTCCAGGCGGACAGAAATCGGATTTGGATCCAACTCTCTCTCTCTTTTACTTTACCGCATTTGTCTCCTTGTTTGTCGATATCTATCACTAGTTTTAGGGTTAAAAAGTTCAAACCCCCGCAAGACACCTTGTGTTTTAACTGTTTAAACTATCGACTCGAAGTAGACTTAAAAATAATAAATTTTGCATGTCAAATTCAACTTAGATAGAAAGTTGATATTTGAAGGATTTCAAATGAATTGAATTAAGTTAAGTATTGTAGCCAAATAAATTAGTTGTCGAATAATCGCAAGTTAGTGAATATTTTAGGTGCTATAAAAAACTTCCTAAAATATTAATGTGAACCCCGAACCCCCTTAGCATTTTCAATCGATTTCCCGTTTTAATCTTTTGAAAACAAAGGTTTCTTAATTTTTCTAAAAAAGTAAGTGGTGACTTTAAAAACTCAAAAACTATGAACATTTCTTTCAAAATAAAACATTAAGTAAAGTTTCTTAAGAAGCCATAGTTCATACTAGACTTGATTGTGTGAGAATTATACTTAACCAACATAAACCATGTGAGCTTAACATGGAATCTTGTGTTACCCACACCAAAAAGAGTTGTCCTACTGGCCTAAGGTAGAACCATTACTTTATCTTTTGGTGGAATCATTCACTAAATAACCCAGGGGTGCACATAGTTATGGGACAATGAGATTGTTACTAGATACCAGGACTCAACTCTTGTGAGGGTATCAATCTCAAGAGATTTCTCCTACAAACCCGCCTCAACTCACGTAAGGGCTTCCATCTCATATCAATATCCACTTGGTTCTAAGAATAATTCTCACAAATACTTTATTAATTCATAACTTGTTCCATTAGTATAGCTCACTAGATCATGCGTGAGAATAACATTTCACCGTCCATGTCTACATTTAATATTAGATTAATATAAGTGAGAATAGTCTTTCAACATAAGAATCATCATTATGTAAAAAAACCTTTAACATCTTGTTCATTTTGTGTTTATGATAACAGACTTTCAATCATCACCATAACATCATAATAATCACGACACTTCACTCACAAAGTTTACTTCAAGCACATACATACATATCATGATAATGCATAATTTACATACTTGTCCCGTTAAGGACCGTAGATCTTATTCAATCAACACATATAGAATTACTACATAAAACAAGGATAATAACATGATTTCAATAACCCATTACTCTACATTCATAATTCTATAATATTCTACTTACATGAATTAATAAAACACTTTTAGATCCAATTCTGGAAAATAAGGGAATTCATGGATTCTTGAAGAATTTAACATAAAACCATATAAAATCATCAATAAATCCATAATAAAACATAATTCATTCATTAAAAATGAATTTCAATGGAATCCATGAGACTGTAGTCAAAACCTAACTTTTAGGATTTCTATCTTCGAAATTGAGTTTGGAGGGACTCCATGGATGACGACTACACATGTATGAAGGACTACCATAAATTGGTTGTGAATCCCCACGAAATTGAGAAGATAATTCTTTCTCTTTGAAACCGTAGGCTCCAACTTCCTTCTTCTTCTTCCTTTGAAACTATTGAGAGAACTTTTTTTTGGTCAAGATGAGTTCTTTTGGGATTTTACAAATAATGATTTTGACAGGTTAGTTTAAGATTCTAAAATACATATAAAGGTATTTTAAATTAGGCTAAAATAACCTCACTTAATACTAATAAAAAATTGAAAACCCCAAAACACCTCTAGACTTAACCGCCAAAAGGCATTTTCCAGGCCTCACCAACAACCCTCACTGACAGACCATGGTAGGACACACATCCCCTGCTGGTGAGGCGTGGGTCGACTTACTAGAACTCCTCATTTTGGACCCTTGAACCATGAGATCATACCACGGGGCATGGTCGCACCCACAGGGCGTGTGTCCTGCGTAGGTCAAGGTCTTGGGCAGATTTTTTGGGGAAAAGGTTAGGGTCTTTCTCAACGACCCTTGGTTGGTCCTTGGGGGTCATACCTTGATTTTATAACCCAACATCCTTTATTTTAATTACGGGAAGTTATATCTACGATTCTAATCCCCACATCAAGATCTAGTTTGGCCTACTTGTTGGCAGGGTGTTACATTATCTCTCCCTTGGGAACATTCGTTGTCAAATAACGATCTAGACACTTTATGGAATTAAAGACTCAAGAATAACAGTTATCATGAATGAAATATCAAAATAATACACAATCTAAAGAAGAAAACATCAACTCCATCTCAAAACATAATCAATGCAATATAAGGAAGTAGGAACTACATCTACCAACCCATTATAAATGAAAATAAACATTTCACATGTTCATAGGAAGAACGGAGTTCTCCAACAAAAAATATGCTTAACACAATATTATGAATCCAATATGTAATTACTTAGAAAGGTATACTAAAGCATGTTCATCCATTCCTCTCATGAAGTCAAATAGGAAACTCATACTCAATAAAAAACAACATCGGGAAATCAATCATAAAACTCATTTTCTTACAAAATATAAATTTCATCAAGAACATGCATAACATAAGGATCATGAAAGTACATCACCACTCATGACTCCAAAATATAATACTAGTTAAGAGGAAATCTTTGTCTCAAGCTAGAGTAGGAGTAGAAGGAAAGAGATGAGGATATATGGACACTCCACAACCTTACTATCTAAGCACGCCATCTCCCCCTTGGGAGGAGACCCCTTCTAATTCCTCAAATACCACTTCTTCCAAGAAATCCCAACCAACATAACAAAAAACTCATAGTAATCACACCGGGTTGTAAAATCAATATAGGTCTAACAATAATACACCCAAACATTACCAAGAATAATATCAAGTCTAACAAGTAGCATCGAGATCTAATAAAACCTTTACATCTATATAGAAACTATCAACATACTAGTTTCTTTATCTGGAGAGACTTCGTTGTCCTTTATAGACCAGAGTACATAGAAGCGACCATTCTTTGGAGCATTGGGAAACAGTCCTCGAAGAGAATCTTGCTTTTCCTCTCGCCCATTATCCATGAGAATCGAGAAATCTCTCATATTGTGACCACTCTTTCCACACCCAAAGTAACCATCCGTGCTATCTAGGCACTTACCCACGTGTTCTTTCCCACACTTGGCACATGTAGATCTTTTAAAAGAAAAACCCTTACATTTCCTCTTTGAGGTTTAGGGTTAGACACCTTATCCTTGTTGGCCCTTGGGGAAGCATTTGAGTAACTTTGGTTGGAGAACCTTTATTTGAACATTGGTTGACCTTGTTCATCGAACCTAGCATTGGAGAAGTTGCCATCATCGGTCTTACCTCTTTTTGCCTCCCTATTTTGTCTAGGAGTTTTTCATCCTCCATTTGTTGGGAAAACACCATAAGACATGAGATATCCATATCATGAATGAGCATTATCATATGACATTCTTTTCTTACAAATTTGGACACACCTGTCAAATACCTACTCATCATATCCCTTGAATCCGCCACAATATCTGGAGCATACTTTAAAAATTGAGTAAACTTTATTGAATATTCTTGATTACTCATACCTCCTTGACGAAGGTTAATGAACTCTTCCACCTTAGATTCCCTTAACTCTCAGGGAAATAACCTATCAAGAAATGTCGATTTAAACACTTCCAACTCTACGGGACGCTCTTTTACCGACCTATTGTTCTTCCATTGAGTTTACTATACTTGAGAAACATTCTTCAATTGGTAAGAGTCCAGTTCTGATTTCTCTACCGAAGTCATCCCATCATGTAAAGTATCTTATAAACCTCTTTCACAAATTCTTGAGTATCCTCTCCACTTTGAATTCATGAAACTCGGGAGGGTTCATTCTAGAAATACCTAACCCTTGAAGCAGCTGAACTCACATGAGTCCCAACATCTCTATTGTCCTGATCCCTCACTGCTTGAGCTTGACTAGTCAAAGCTTGAACTGGAGTCATCATAGCTTGTGCCGACATTGGTAAGCTGACCTAACCTCTACATCTGACTTAACTAAAGGATTAATTAGAGCTTGATTACCTTTATGAGCTTAATTTAACTTGAGGAGATTGTTCATTGACATTGTCACCCTCTATTCTTCTAGCGTTAACCCTTCGTGTATTAATTTCCACAAGACACAAGGAGAGGATTAGGGGAAGAACTTTATAGAGTTAAATTTTAAGGTATGACTTAAGAGTAATTAAAAAGTGTAGTTTACTTGTAACGTTCCGGAAAAATCATATGTCTAATTAAGAGCCCAGTAAGTCTCTAAGAATACTTAATAGGGGTACATAGGCACCCCAATGCCCAATATTGAGAAATATTGGGCATAGTATAGAAAAATTGGCTAAGGGATATTAGCCAATTTTCTATATATGAACAAGAAAAATACATTTTTGGGTTGCCCTACCCAATCAAAGATTCATTGTTCAAGAAATGTACCTGCAAGGAAGACCCTAAGCTAAAAATAAGTACGTTGAATATAGATCCTCAACACAATTCATTAGGTACTAGGCATCCAAGTGTCAAGCCTAGTACCATAGCACATGACCATTTAAAATGATTATGTAAATTAAGCAGTGCCCAAGGACATGGTGAGGGTCTTGGGACAATAAGTAAACATTCCCAAATGAACGATAAATAATAGTTAGTTAGAAAATTACAACCAACCCATGTGCAAGCACATGTGCAAGACATGTGAAGAAGTGGCCAAGGAGGGGACCACCCTAACCGAATTCGGTTAGGGTAGTTAGGGGGGAAACGTGCACAAGGGACCCCTCCATGTGGGGACTAACTTCCTAACTAATTATAAACTCTAACCTACTGCCATAAATAGCTAACTAACCTAGGACCAAACGAAATAAACTAATTAGTGCACCCGACAACCTAGGACCAAAATCGGGTTGACACTAACTTAGTACTAGTTAAAGAGACAACCTAGTACCTAACCTAGGATGGTCCAAAAGGTTAGTTATGGTCCTAACAACTTAGGGTACTTTAGTAATTCCCCTAGGTTACCTAATTAATTAATTTGGCAAATTAATTAATTAATTTAAAAGGGCTAAAACCAAAACTAAAAAGGAAATTTTCAGATTTCGGTTAAGACAAGAAAGGGACAACCTAGTACGTAACCTAGGATGGTCCAAAGAGTTAGTTAAGATCCTAACGACTTAAGGGTACTTTATTAATTACCCTAGGCTACTTAATTAATTAATGTATCAACTTAATTAATTAATTTAAAGGGGAAAAACCGAAATCACAATGCAATTTCCAGATTTCGGTTAAAACAAGAAAAAGACAACCTAGTACCTAACCTAGGATGGTTCAGAGGATTGGTTATGGTCCTAACGACTTAAGGGTACTTTAGTAATTACCTTAGGTCACCTAATTAATTAAATTAGCAAATTTTATTAATTATTTTAAATGATCAAAACAAAATTCTTACACTAACCTAGTACAACTCAAGAAACATCCTAGTACTTAACCTAGGATGGTCCAAAAGGGTTAATTTTGGTTCCAATGACTTAGGGGTACTTTAGTACTTACCCTAGGTACCTAAATTAATTAAATTAAGGATTTAATTAATTAATATAAAGTCAAAATGTTGACCAAAACCATAGTCAATACCAATTTCCAGATTTGACTAGGTGTTATGTTCTCCTATATTTAGTCAACTTAAGAGGGGCGTTTTGGTAATTGGTTAATTAGTTTATTAAATTAACTTATTAAACCTAAGTTTTATAATTCAAGATCAGTTCTTAAGCATAAAAATCACGTTCAAACTCATAGAAAAGGCGACACAAAAACAGCAAGCAGCGAACGAAAGAAAAATAGAAAATTTATCGATTTCTCTAGGGCGATTTCAAGGTTTCTTCAAGGTTTCGTTCAAGGTGGTCTTCGTAGATTAAGTTCTACATAAGGTATGGGTTTCTCTCCTGGAATTCTTGCTCCAAGAGTATTTTCCTTCGAACGATTCAAAGATCTTGAAACTAGGGTTATTCCCGTTCTCGTCGAACTCCTTTCCCTAGTATCCTTGTTACGATTTCAATGTTGAATAGGTTAGAAATCATGTTGTTGGTATGTGGTGCTGGCTGATCTTAATGTGTATGGTTTTTGATTAAATAATGATTGAATGAACCTATTAATTGGACTTGTTTGATGCTAAGTGTTATTACGTGAATTAAAAGAATGATACTATGTTAACGATATGTCCGAAAATGTTATGTATGAAGATGTTACGGTATGTTGTGCACGCTTGCTGTTAATATGACGTTATGAAGATGATATATTGATCAAATGATAATATGATGTTGTCCAAGATGTTTAAAAACGTTATGCCTAAAGTTATGTTATAAGGTTGGCTAAAAAGATCTCTATGAAATCATAATTTGAGTGATTGTTGGCTTATGCCAATAAAATGGCTAACAATACATTGTCCAAAAGGGATGCATGCAAATGGCTATAATGTTATGATTAATAATTGAATTGGATAATTAATAAAGGTATAATAATGTAAGCATGAATGAATATAACTTTGGCTTATGCCAACAAAGAAGTTATGAAGCCTATAGCCAATTGCTTATGCCAATACTAATCTTATGCCAATAAATTGGCTGACACTACATTGTCAAACAAGTTGTAGGGAATTGGCTATAATATTATATTAAATAGCTAAAAGATTGGCTAATGTATAATGTACAAAAACTTAAGCATGTTGAACATGAAAATTGGCTTATGACAATAAATATGGTTATGAAATCTATGCCCAATTGTTTATGCCAATAAAATGGCTAACGATACATTGTCTAAAAGTGATGCATGTAAATTGATATAATATTATGTTAAATAATTAAAAGCTTGGCTAGTTGTTCATACATATTAAATTAAATATGAACACACGTAAAATTGGCACATTCCAACAAAAATGGTTATGTAGTTTAATATTGAAAGGTTGAGGCCAATACTAATCATATGCCAATCTTATGTAGTTAGAGTATCAAATGATAATATAAGCACTTCTAAGCTAATTCAATGAACCCATAACCAAGGGCATGCCACTCATTGGGAAAACTCCCAACATGCTCTAAAAGAATGACATATGAACTCATGAAACTCATTGAATGAAGTGCTCATCGTCCATAAACGATGATATGAATCTACTACACTAAAGTAAGTAAGTAACGTGAGTTATAACATAATAAAAGGGGTCTAAATTAAGTAAGTGACCAGAATGGGGTGTTAAAGGAAGTGAGACAAGTCTTACTTACACCAAAGCTAATTTGTTAAAAGAATACTCACGAATGAAGGTGTTAGAATGTGTGAGACTAGTCTCATTAACACCTAAGGATGATATGTAAGGACAATTCACATTCATCAATGTAAAGTAAGGATGATATGTAAGGACAATTCACATTCATCAATGTAAAGTAAGGATGATATGTAAGGACAATTCACATTCATCAATGTAAAGTAAGGATGATATGTAAGGACAATTCACATTTCATCAATGTAAAGTAAGGATGACAAGTCATCAAAAGAGTAAATAAGTCTCAATCATACTCTATATGTAAGTGTAAGGACAGTTCACACTTAATACTAATGATGAGATGAGAAATCATCTAATGAGCTATGATGTCCTCATGCTAGAAGCCAGCTTCCATAATGTATGAGTTGAATGTAATGGAACTTTATACTGAGCACCGATAGGCTAGCTATGAGCGGTGATGCCTTCCTTCGGGAAGGGCGGAGGTTCACGTAACTCTCATGAGATGAGACTGTACGGCATGCCGGGTATGGGTCTCCTTATATCTCCTAGTCTTTGAACCTATACTGCCAATATAGGGATCTAGCAGGGTTCAATTCCCTATATACGCTAGCATGTTTTGGTTTCACCTTGGCCAGTGACTCCACCTCTTTTCGGTGTGGGGAAGACACTGGATTTCATGATGCTCACGTGATCTATGTCGGTTAAAGTTGAATTTCCTCAAAGTATGAAAGATAAAGAAATGAACGATACCGAAGGTGTTTGTGCAAGACAATCAGGAGGTGAAATCAGATTCAAGTAATGGCATTAGGTCATTCTTGGTCATTGCACTTCATGATCCCGATGAGAGTCTTAAACTTCATCCTAGGTATGGCTGGTGTTTACATCAGCATACGAATGAATGAAATGAATAATGTGTAGTACGAATGAACGAATGAAGTAGACTATGTGTTTGCTAAAGAAGGCCCTCGGGTTGAGGTCCCATATGTTGGGCCCTCACTTGAGATGTCTTAATGCTATATCAACGATTCCAAGGTCTCGTGTATATGAAATGTATAATTATAAAACATAGAAGTAATGAAATCAATGGCATAATCAATAGAGAATGGCTTATGAAATGTAATGAATACTTGATGTAATGAATAACTTCTTTTAAGGATAGTCAAATCGTGTCCAATAAAGTTTACAATAAGTAAAGGGCATAGCCAATAATGAATTCTCATGTTATGAAAATGATAAAGCCAAATAAATTGGCTTATGATGACTTTATATAATTGAAAAAATATGTTAGCCAAATAAAATTGGCTTATAATGACTTCTTTTATTATGAAAATGATCATAGCCAATAATGAATTCAAATATACTTATCCAAATTGATCAACTAATGTATTTAGCTAATAAAAATTGGCTTATAAAGAATTCATGCCCAAAGTAAGCAAGAATATAAGTTTTAATGATATGCCCCAAGAACTATGCACATTATGCAATCAACTAAAGAATGAGTATAGTCAATAAGTATTGACTGATAAATATATTCATGCCCCAAATTGTAGTTAAGTCAAATTTCTTAATCTCTTGGATTACTTACTTGATTCATTGTGGGTATGGGACTACAATGAATCATTGCACTTGTAAGTAAAACATAAGACTAAAGGAGTTATTGAACTACACAACAAGAAGAAGAAAAAGACTGAAAAATAATCTAAGTGTACAAAGAGGAGCTCTCGGGTTTGGAGGATCAAAAATTTAAATCTTCGCCCGAGTGGTTCTAAAATTATGTTGATGATACTAATGTCTTGTAATCATATATAAAATGAGTTGTGTGCTTTGAATGCATTAAAATACATCATATTCATACCACAATTCACAACTAACGAATTAGGAAAGTCTAATGACTAGACTTTCCAGAAATGACATGTTGCTTAGGAAGAGCTTTCATTGATCATGTATAGCTTTATGTGTATGTGTGCATACACCCATACTTAATACAAGTGGTGTACTAACCCCCTACTATTTATATTTTTATAGGTGCAGGTCAGAGGACAGGTCGACGACACTTGCAGCGGTTTGGACTTCAGCGTTTCTCCAAACCATTTGGTAGGTCCTCATGATTTCAAGGATGCTACAGTTTTAGTCTAGCCTTAGTCTTATACATAGTTAGTGGATGTTGTCCCTAGCGTTTCTTTCGTACTTTCATTGGAAGCTTTGTAATAAGGCCGTGTTTGGCAAACTATTTATGATATATTCATCTTCAGTTTCAAATTGATTCTTTTATAATAGATTAATTAGTTAGGTCTATATAGTCACTCTACTAACTTAATGACGTCCCTAAACCCTAATTTAATTAAACTAACCAAACTAAACTAATGAATGAACAACTTTGAAACTTCACCAAAACTGAAACTGTAACTATGAGCACCCCGACCTACCGGCCTGCCGTAGTTAGTACCGACGACCACGACTGCCTCCATTTGTTATACCATGGTTTTACATCAAGATTTGTATTTTGACATTTGTTTAAAAAATGGCTAGCCGAACATCGACCAGAATCGAATGCCCGTCGTCTCCTCGTTGGTACACACTGTCCAGATAGCTTTTGGTAAAAAATGGACAAGGTGCCTCCTCAAACCGTAGGGTGATCCTTGGGAGTCTACCGATGTTTTTGACCTTAAACTACCTCTAAGGGTTTGAACCTCCCTTTCACGTTTCATCAATTTCCTCGAGTTTTAAAACCTCTGTAAAAAGGCTAAGAACACTAGCACATTTCGCACTAGGCTCTTGGAGTCATGCGTTCTTGACCTCTCTTGACTCTAAGACTTCCTATAAACTTATTACATTATTTTACCTTAAAATTAGAGTTACACCTAGACACAAGTAAATTGCTTCTCATATTAGGCTTTAGACTTTCGGAGTTTACTTTCCCCCCCTTAGGAACATTCGTCCCCGAATACACTAAATAGTCTTTGAAGGGGAGAAGGTACACTCATATACTAGCCA
>JAJJBR010002998.1:19670-35932 GCA_022817965.1 Solanum lycopersicoides | reverse complement strand
GTTGTTCATTTGATGTGGGCTTTAGTATATAATATTTAATATGACTAGCAGCCCAACCAAAAACATACATAATCAACATGAGTTACAACTCAATCATGGAATTTACACATAGAAATTCCAAACTTCAATTACTACACATAAGAGCTCAAAATCACAACATGAAGAATTTTCTTCTCACAACAACATGAACTCAACATACCAATAAGAGTAAATTATGCCAAAACTCATTCTATCAACATGCTCAACATCATTTCATAAAGGAAACAACATACGAAGTACACAATAAGTGCAAATCAAAACAAAGAGCATTTTTCAAATAAGTTTTATTTTTAGGCATGCTTATTCACTGTAACAATACATATATCTCAATATTTTACCAAAAATTAAGGCAACTTCAAATAAACTCATTATTTTCACTATAAATAAGAACAACTAACCTTAGTTATCAAATAGATGAGGGTAACGGGTCTTCATGTCGGCCTCGGCCTCCCCTGTTGCACCCTCAACTAGGTTGTTCTTTCATAACACCTTTAAGAAAGCCACCTCCTTGTTCCTTGACTCCTTTACTTGTCTATAAAGGATTTCAACCGGAAGCTCCTCATAGCAGAGCTTCTCTTCCACACCTATACCCTCAATAGGAAGGATGGATGGGGATCACCGATACACTTCTTAAGCATGGAGACATGGAACACCGGATGAAGACAATTCACTAGGTAACCTCAACTCATATGCAACATTGCCAACCCTTTGAAAAATTTCATAAGGACCCACATAACAAGAACTCAACTTCCCTTTCTTGTCAAATCTCACCACTCTTTCATAGGTTAAATGTTTAGATACACCTTATCGTTTTCTTCAAACTCTAAGTCTCCTCTCATATGGTATAGTCTATTTTCAATCACTTCCTTATTATATGAACTTTATCCAAAGTCTTATAAATCAATTCTGGACCGAAAAGTGAAGACTCACCCACTTCAAACCATCCAATTGGAGATCAACACCTCTTACAATACAAGTCCTCCAAAGGAGCCGTATATATAAATGAATGGTAGCTATTATTATACGAAAACTCAACCAAAGGCAAGTGTCTATCCCAATTTCCCTTGAAGTCAATTATACTTGCTCTAAGCATATGCTCAAGGGTTTGAATAGTATGCTCCACTTTACCATCCGTTTGGGGATGAAAAGCGATGCTTAGCTTCACCTTTGTACCCAACCCTTTTGGGAATGACCCCTAAAACCTAGATGTGAATTGTGCACCCCTATCCGATATGATAGATAATTGAATACCATGGCGACACACAATCTCATCTATGAATATTCTTGCATAATCCTCCGCCTAGTAAGTGGACTTGACGGGAATAGAATGAGCGGATTTGGTCAATCTATCCATAACCACCCATATAGAATCATGTTGCTTTTGTGTCCGAGGAAAACCTACCACGAAATCCATGTTAATGTCTTCCCACTTCCAAATGGGAACTTGGATTTTTTGAAGTAAACCACCGGCTTTTGGTTCTCGGCTTTCACTTATTGGCAATTTGGACATTTTGCAACAAATTCTACTATGTCCCCTTTTAAGCCTTCCCACCAAAACACTTATCTAAGGTCATGATACATCTTTGTAGAACTTGGATGAATGGACTAGCTGGAACCGTGAGATTCCTTGAGAATTTGGTTTCTCAAATCATCAACATTGGAAACACACAACCTTCCTTGGTACCTCAAAACACCATCCCCCCAAAGAGAATGAGTCATTTAGCTTACCGAGAACCGATTCCTTTAAATCTATCAACGGTTGATCAAGGTGTTGTTTAGACTTCACCTCCACCACCATAGACCATTCAGAGGTATGATGAATAATAAAACCACCATTTGGGCAAACTTCCAACCTAACACCCAATCGAGCCAACCTATGAACATCTTTCACTAGATCTTTCTTAGTTTCTTCCACATGCAACACACTACCCATGGTCATACGACTTAGAGCATCCGCAACCACATTGGCGTTACCGGGTAATAGAGCACACTCATGTCATAATGTATCAACAATTCCAACCATCTCCTTTGTCGGAGATTTAACTCCTTTTGATTAACCACATATTGTAGACTCTTATGGTCGGTATATACATCAACATGAACACCATTGAAGTAATGCCTCCATATTTTCAAGGCAAATACCACGGCCGCTAACTCAAAATTCATGAGCTGGATAATTCTTCTCATGCACCTTAAGTTGTCTAGAGGCATAGGCTACTACTTTCTCATGTTGCATAAGAACACACCCCAAGCTAACTCGGGATGCATCACAATATACCACAAAATCCTTAGTAACCTACGGTAGGGTCAATATCGGAGCGGAAGTAATCCTATGCTTCAAAATTTGGAATCTTCTTTCACATGCCTCCTACCACTCAAATTTCACACTCTTTTGGGTCAAGGTAGTCAAAGGAGAAGCAATGGATGCAAAACCATGCACAAACCTCCTATAATAACCCGCTAGACCCAAGAAACTCCTAGTGTCGGTTGGAGTCAATGGTCTAGGCCAATTTTTCACAGCCTCCGTTTTCCTTGGATCAACCTCAACTCCCTCACTAGAGATGATATGACCAAGAAATGCCACTGACCTCAACCAAAACACACATTTGCTATACTTGGCAAATAGTTGGTGTTCCTTATGCACTTGCAAAACCGCTCTCAAATGATCCATGTGTTCACCCTCATTTTTTGGATATACCAAGATGTTATCAATAAAGACAATGACAAAAGAATCTAGGTAACTTCAAAAAACCCTATTAATTAGGTCCATAAACGCCGCCGGGGCATTAGTAAGACCAAAGGACATTACTAAGAGCTCATAGTGACCATATCTGGTTCGAAAAGCTATTTTTGGTATATCATCACCTCACACCCTAAGTTGGTGATACCTCGATCTCAAGTCAATATTAGAAAAGTAGCTTGCACTTTGGAGTTGATCAAACAAGTCTTCAATGTGAGGAAGAGGAAACTTATTCTTAATAGTGACTTTATTTAGTTGGCGATAATCAATGCACATTCTAAGGGACCCATCCTTCTTCTTCACAAACAATACCGGTGCACCCCATGGAGATATACTAGGTCTAATGAAGCCTTTGTCTAGCAAGTCCTTGAGTTGAGCCTTAAACTCTTTCAATTCTGCCGGAGCCATCTGATAAGGAGGAATTTAAATAGGGTTGGTATCCGGTAGAAAGTCAATACCAAAATCAATTTCCCATTCCGGAGGGATACCAGTAAGATCATTAGAAAAGACCTCCGGAAATTCCCTTACTACGGGGACTAACTCAATGGGAGGATTTTTGGAGTCTAAATCTTTGATTCTTACAATATGGTATAAACACCATTTAGAGATCATCTTACAAGCCTTAAGAAAAGAAATGATACGACCTCTAGGAATAGAATTTCCCCCCTTCCACTCTAAAACGGGTTCATTTGGAAAATTTAACTTGACGATTCTTGTTCTACAATCAATGGAAGCAAAACAATCATGAAATCAATTCATCCCCAAAATGACATCAAAATCATCCATATCAAGTTTTACTAATTCAACATGAGTTACTCTATTGGGCAATTTTATAGGACAATTTCTATATACCCTCTTTGCAAACACCGCATCACCTACCAGAGAGTTACCATAAAAGGATCATTTAGGACATCGAGCAAAATATCAAACTTTCTATCTACTAAATGAGTAACAAAAGATAGTGTAGCACCCGGATCAAGTAAAGCATATACATCAATAGAGAAGACTTGTAACATACAGGTCACCACATCGGGAGAGCTCTCTTGTTCACCCCTAGAGCGAAGAGCATAAAAACGCTTCTTCTTTGGAGCATCAACATTAGAATCAATAGCTTGATCTTGCCCGCTTCATCTTTCTTGCCCCTTTAAATTAGGTCAATCCCTAACCTTATGGCCACTCTTGCCACACCCAGAGAAATTGTCCGTCCCAACTAGGTAATCATCATAATGCTTCTTGCCACACTTTCCACAAGTTGGCTTCTTGCACAGTGAGCTAGTACTTCTTCCCTTTTAAGACTTAGGGTTAGACACCCTATCATCACAGCCTTGGGAAATTTGGAGGGAACTTGATTAGAAAACCAATTCTTGAACCTAGGCTTTTCTTGAATATCAAGCCTACCCTTTTGAAGAACCACCTTCGAAAGACCTTGACTTCTTGGACTCCCTACTCTTCCTCGTTAGCCTACTTTGTTCCACTATTTGAGCATGTACCATGAGATGAGAGATATTCATATTATCATGAAGCATAGTCGAACGACATTATTCAACCAAGTCCTCGGGCTCCCCCATAAGAAAACAACTCATCTAATCCTTGGGTTAGACACCAAGGATGGAGCATATTTGGACAATTTAATGAATTTCAAGAAATAGTCAAGTACATTCATACCTCCTTGACGAAGGTTGATGAATTCTTCAACCTTTGGTTCCCTCAAATCTCTAGGAAAGAACCTATCAAGGAACGCCTTCTTGAATATCTCCCAAGTCACCGGACTACCTCTTAGAGCCCTATTAATCCTCCATTGCACGTACCAAGTTTGGGCCACATCTTTGAGTTGATAGGCCACAAACTTGGCCTTCTAAATTTTATCACACCCATAGCATAGAGAATCTTATAGACCTCGTCAAGGAAATATTGAGGTTCTTCATCCGCTTTCGAATCAAAGAACATAGGTGGGTTCGTTCTAGTAAAGTATCTCAAACGAGATTTCATGTTGTTGACATGATGAGTAACTCGAGGTCCAACCTCCCTATTCACTCGAGCCGTCATGGCTTGGACATGAGAAGTGACAGCATTGGCTTGTGAGGTCATGGCTTGGTCCAAATTGAGAAAATCCGCCGTTATATCTCAATCGTTCATCAATTGAGGAAGAACCGAAACTTTATCACCCATAGCAACTTTTTCAAGTAGAGGCACTTGGTTGTCTTGTAGAGGAGCTTGATTTTCATTAGCCACCACATTAGCAATGCCTTTTTTGGCCGTTCTTGCCGCTGCCCTTCGAGTATTCATACCTATAACCACGATAAAAGGTTTAAATCAAAGCACATAACAATACTCTAGAGGCACGACATAGAATACAAGAAGATGAGAGTTTCTAAGCATCACATAGTCTCTCATTCACAAGTGTGGCGCGCTTCACAATTATGAATAAGGATCTACATAGACGGGCTTAATGAGACATCGTTTCTATGGATATTCAAGCTCATGCTCTGATACCAAGTTTGTCACATCCGTGGAGCACCCCCTAGACGTAACCGGCGTCGGCGTCCTTGGAGAGGACTAAGACTAGCCTCTTAACATTCATCATTACATTCATACGTTAAAAATGTGGAAAATTCACCTACAATTACTTCATGAGGTTTACTTAGACCTATCACTTACACATAACATATTCATATCGAGTATACATAGGACTGCTTGTCTTCCTTCTTTGGTAGACACTGTCCATGACAATTTTTGGGTCAAAATGGAAGGGTCCTCCTCAAGGACCCTTAGGGTGGTCCTTGGGGAGTTGTACCTAGACGTTTTGACCTTAAACCTACTCTAATATGTGTTATACACCCTTTTACCAAATTTCATCAATTTCCGAGTCTTAAAACCTTGTCAAATAGGCTAAGGATAGATTTTGCACTATTCTCTGGACGTCATGGACGTTCCTTGACCTCTTGACTCTAAAACTTCCTAAATGACTTATTAACATTATTTTTTACCATAAAATAGTGTTACATCCCTCATACATGCATGTGAGGCTCTAGATCAGGCTTTAGACTTTCGGAGTGTTACATTATCCTCCGCTTGAGGAACATTCGTCCCCGAATGACACTAAAATTCTTTTAAAGGGAAAGGATAGACTCAATACTAGCAGCCCAACCAACAGCACACATAATCAACATGAGTTACAACTCAATCATGGAATTTACATATAGAACTTCTAAACTTAAATTACTACACATCAGAGCGCAAAATAATAACATGACGAATTTCCTTCTCACAACAACATAACCTCTATATACTATTAAAGAGTCAATTACGCCAAAACTCATCCTATCAACATGCTCAACATCATTTCATAAAGGCAACAACATGCCAAGTACACAATAAGTGCAAATCAAAACAAAGAGCATTTTTCAAATAAGTTTCATTTTTAGGCATGCTTATTTACTGTAACAATGCATATATCTCAATATTATACCAAAAATCAAGGAACATTCCAATAAACTCATTATTGTCACCATATATAGGAACAACTAACCTTTGTTATCAAATATATTAGGGAAACAGGACGTCATGTCGGCCTCGGCCTCCCATGTTTCACCCTCAACTAGGTTGTTCTTTCATAACACCTTTACAAAAGCCACCTCCTTGTTCCTTAACTTCTTTACTTGTCTATCAAGGATTTCAACTGTTACCTCCTCATAGGAGAGGTTCTCTTCCACACCTAGACCCTTAATAGGAAGGATGGATTCGGGACTTAAGTATGGAGACATGGAACACCGGATGAATCGAAGACAATTCAGTAGGTAACCTCAACTCATATGATACCTTGCCAACCCTTTGAAAAATTTAATAAGGACCTACATAACGAGGACTCAACTTCCCTTTCTTGTCAAATTTCATCCCCTGAGCGAAGAGAATTAAAGCGATCCTTCTTTGGAGCATCAATATTAGAACCACTAGCTTGATCATGACCGCTTCATTTTTCTTGCCCCTTTAAATTAGGTCAATCCCTAACCTTGTGTCCACTCTTGACACACCCAGAGCAATTGTCCGTCCCAACTAGGCAATTACCATAATGCTTCTAGCCACACTTTCCACAAGTTGGCTTCTTGATTAGTGAGCTAGTACCTCTTCCCTTTTGAGACTTAGGGTTAGACACCCTATTATAACGCCCCAAAATGAACTAAGGTGAACTAGAGCCTCATGGTTGTTTCTTGAGTTAACTTTAAGTTAAACGGAGTTAGTTTGGTGTCCTTAGGCAGTGTGCAAAGTTTGGTTAAGTTTGGAGTTCAATAGACCAAAAACGTCCATGACGTTCGGATGGTATGCCTTAGAATGTACTTGTATGTCTTGGCGAGTTTGGATGAGTTTTATGTGTTCGTTTTACTTGAAACATGCGTCGGATGTTCCTTAGACCTAGACGACTTAGTTTAGGGGTTTGACATCCGGGTACGACCCCACCTAGGACCCACAAGGGGCCCTAGATGAAGGGCCCAAGACTTGGGCAAAGTCTGCCCATCAGTGGCTCACGACGACCATGGCGACGGTCCGTTGCACTCAGGACGGTCCGTCGAGCAAGGGCGTCGCGAGTGACAAAGAGTGGAAACTTGGACAGGCTCCAGTTGGAGCCAAGTGTTCCTCGACGGGACCCCATGACGGTCCGTGGTGAACGTGACGGTCCGTCGAGGAGGTCTCGTCGACGAGGCCTGCCAGTGCACGACTTAAGGCTGCCAACTTGGGGTGTTTTATGTAAATACACCCCAAGTCTTATAAGACCCTAGGTGTATAATTTTGGTATTTTTAGGTTATATTAAATTAGTTTTAAACCCTAGACCTAGACAAGACCCCTCACTTCAACATTCAAACTCTCTCTCTAAAAAGAAAACTCTCTCAAAGTCACCATTGAAGCCAAGGCTCAAGGAGGGAAAGGAGGGCTGCTTTGGGCTTGTTCCTTCATCAAATTCGTGGGTTTCTTTCTCCTAAAGGTATGGTATCCATTCTTGAATACCTTTCCATTCAAGAAGCCAACTTCCAAAATGGTTTTCAAAAAGGGGTTTTAAACTCAACTTCTTCTAAACTTTGATTTCTATTATGGGTCTTCTTGTAACTAAGTTCTAATGGTTTAAATGTATTTATCTTGGTTTGAATAGATGATTTTGATGTTAAAACTCCATGAAACTCTTGTTTATGCATACTTCAATTTTTGACTTGAAAATGGGTTATGTGAGCATGATTTGAGTAGGGTATGAACTTGGGTCTTCTTGTATTTGTCATGTTGGTGTAGCTACTGCCCTAAGGGCCTTAATATGGTGAAATATTGATAAATTGCTTATGGGTAATGATGGTTTGATTTGTTGATGAGTTGCTCTCATTGTATAATTCTTATTATGAATTGCTATTTGAGTGGTATGGTCCACCTTATGGGTGGCGGTGCTAATTGATGAACTTGATGTTACTTAGTATGGTTTGAGTATGTGATCTTGAAGGTCTAATATGTGAAATGAAGATATATTGGAAATGGGTCTTGTGTTGTGTTTGATGTAGCTTGAATTGCATGTTTGACCTAGTTTATGTCTAAATGAAGTATATGATTATGAGAAGTATGTAGAGTGTGTAGCTTGATGAATCAAGGTTAAAGTATGAGTAGAACTTGATGATAATGAAATGATGCTTATATGCAAGGTGTGCACATGTACACACACACTCTTTTAAGATTTGTATTATGTCAAGTTGAGCAAAAAGGGGAATCTTGAGGTGGACACACTTCGTGAGTTGAGATGTAGTGTCTAGTAACAACCTCTCCATTTCCTAGTGAGCTTTCTAAGATAGACTATTATGTTGAGAAATCCGTGTGGAGTTATGCCTAGCACCGAGAGGATATGAAGGGGAGGTGGATTGCACTTCGTTAGTTGAGATGTTGTAATCCAAAGTACCTCTTGAGATGAGTACTCCTCGTTAGTAGAGAGTGAGTTACTTAGTAACAATCTCCTTATCCCTTAACTATGTGCCCGCATAGGTGTAGCTATTGGAAAAGCCATGTAAACGCTAAGAAGCATGACCTTACACTAGGCAAGTAAGGATCCCTCATCCGATAGGGGTTAATATCGGGATTCCATGTCTAGCTCTCATGGTCTTTGTCGGTTAAGCTAACTCCCACAAAAGAATTGATTTGAAACTAATTATCTTGTGTATTGTTGAAATTGTGTATGTATGTCGTGAAGTGCTCAATCCACATTAGTTACCGAGTAGGAGCATTGAGTGGGAGTAGTAGTATGGGATGCTATTCTCACATTGCACTTGGTGTGACCTATACCTACTATGGGAGAAGAGTACCTTCATGAAATCCGTGTGAATGAGTACTATGGTGTAGTGTTATGGAGGATTATTGTGGAGTACTTGAGTAAATGGAATCCATTAGGAGTACTAAGTGGGAGTGGTAGTATGGGATGCTACTCTCACATTGCACTTGGTATGACCTATATTTCCATGAGTGTTTTGCATATGTTAGCCAAGGGCGTGGATTTGATTTCTAACGAAGTAAGCCTAAGATTTGGTAGTTTTAAGGGTCGCTTTGGTGTGCTTTGAAGGGAGGTGTAATGAGAGTCCCTTCTTGGCTCACCTTAGGGAGTCTTAGGATAACCTTGGGTTAGGGCAACTTCAAAGGAAAAGGGTTCATATGACTTGGACCGTGCCATTCACTGTAAGGTCTTCATTGTAAGAATTCAAAATGTTCACTATGATGCTTTATTCAATTTTATTGCAAGTTTAGCAAAGTTAATTGAAATGTTCCTTTTGTTTACTTTAAGTTTGGTAAGATAGCCATAAAGTGTTAATTGTTGATTCTTATGTGGGTTTGCTTCTAGATTCATGAAGGTTATATTTGAATTACATAAAAAGCTATCTTTACTAAAATGTCCCTTTTTGCATGTTTTTGCATATGCCATACTTAGTACATTGTTGTACTAACCCCATACTTTTTATACCTTATGAGTATAGGTTGGAAGCCCTTTTGGGAGGATCGGAGTCGAAGCTTGGGAACTTTATCTCTCAAGAATTTGGTATGTCCTCATATATTCGAGGACATAGTTTTATGTTTCTTAGTTTCTTTATTAATACTTAAAAATGTATTTACTTTTATCGTAAAGGGCCGTGTCCCTAAGATTCCAAGTTGTGTCTTTAAGTTGGCTTGTGACGATAAGATTTCTTAGTATTTATGAAAAGACTCCTTTTATTATTATTATCGTGAAAAGTTTTAAATTCCGCACTACTTTTCATGCTTTATGTTATGAATGCTAGTTAGAGGGCTTGTACGAGACCCCAAAGGGGTCAAGTACGCCCGGTCATGATTCGAAGGTTTTCCCTAACTTCTAGGGGGTGCTTTCGGGTCGTGACAAGACTTGGTATCAGAGCATAAGGTTTTGGGAAATAGTTTAAGGTCTGAAAGTCTCACAAGCCACATCTAGTAGTATCTTGGTCATTGGTGTGAGTCGCGACACATCCATGGACAAGAGGCTATAGGATGCTAGAAGTTTCACTTTCTTCTCTATTCTAGTATCGTGCCTTAGAGTTGAGTATATAAGGTGTCTATTCTCAACCTCTTCTTTTGTGTTTTTAGGACATGAATACGAGGAGATCGACCGCTAGAAGGGAGGAGGGAGGTGTACCAAATGAGAGAGTCCTTCCCCATGTTGACCAAGTTCCTATTGTTGGCTTAGGGGAGGAAAATGAGGAGGTTCCTCTTCAAGAACCTCAAGTGCCTCCGGAACCTCAAGGACCTCAAGTGCCTCCTATGCCTCAAGCTCCTTTTGTTGAGGGTGATATGACTAATGCGGAGTTGAGGGCTGCCCTAATGAACTTGACCCAACTCATGACGGCTCAAGCTCAAGTTGTCAACAATCACTTTGTGGGCCAAGCTAACCTAGGAGATAGGCCCCAACCAAATGCTAGTACTCCCGCTTCTAGGATTCGGGATTTTATGAGGATGAACCCTCCTACTTTTCATGGCACTAAGGTGGATGAAGATCCACAAGGCTTCATAGATGAGGTTTTCAAGGTGGTAGATGCTATGGGTGTGACCCCTAGGGAGAAAGCGGAATTGGCCGCTTACCAACTTAAGGATGTTGCTCAAGTGTGGTATGAGCAATGGAGGGGTGAGAGACCCTTAGAAAGAGGACCGGTTGATTGGGAGGAATTCAAAGAGGCTTTCCTAGATAGATTCTTTCCTTTAGAGTGGAGGGAGAAGAAGATGGTTGAATTCATGAACCTCCGTCAAGGGGGAATGAGTGTGCAAGAGTACTCTCTCAAATTCACCCAACTCTCTAAGTATGCCCCAAACATGGTAGCCAACCCTAGGGCTAGGATGAACAAGTTTGTGATGGGCGTGTCTAGCTTGGTGGAAAAAGAGTGTCGTACGGCTATGCTTCTTAATGACATGGATATCTCTAGGCTCATGGTTTATGCGCAACAAATTGAGGAGTCCAAAATTAGGGAGATAAGGCAAGAGGGTAAGAGACCTAGGTCGGATGATTCTAGTCACCAAAGGCCTAAGAAGAGGTTTTATCCCCAAGATTCTTCTATGGGAAACAAGGATAGGGCTCCAAATCAATCTTCTCAAGGTGGTGGTCATTCCTATGAAAGGGCTAGGTGCCCTACTTGTGGCAAGCAACATGGGGGTAAGTGTCTTGCCGGAACGGATGGTTGTTTTGCATGTGGTAATAGAGGCCACAAGATGAGGGACTGCCCAAACCTTAAATCAAGGGGGAGAGATGTCAATCAAGCTTCCCTAGATCCTAATGCTCCCAAGAAGAACCCTTCCTATGGGATGGGGGCTAGAAAGGATAATTAATCCGGATTGATGGTTTTGGTAAGTCTCAACTCTTGGTTATTGTTGCTTTTGTGTTATGAAATGAGTATATATGGTTTTATAGTTCCTATGATCATGTCGTCTTGATGAATTGCTTAGAGAATGAATTTTTCAAAAAATTTGGTAAGATGGCAGTCAACTTCACTGTAAAAAATTTTGGCATTTTGAAGAAAATTGTTTTGTCTTGAATTTTAGTTTCAATGTGTGTAAAGGCATTGTTTATGAGCATTTTTAACGTTGGAGAAGGTAGTTCCTCCATAAAAGAAGATTGAGGTTGAATTTTTGACTTTGTGAAAATTGGTGAAAGTTGCCTATGTTGCTAAGTGTTGAAAGTGTAAAATGATGTTCCTTGCTAGTGGATGCTTTGATTGTTAGTGTTTTGATCATGATCTAAGTGTATTATATGATGCTAAGTGAGTCCTTGTTGTTCTTAAGATTTAAGTGTCATTCGAGGACGAATGTTATTCCAAGTGGGGGAGAATATAACGCCCCAAAATGAACTAAGGTGAACTAGAGCCTCATGGTTGTTTCTTGAGTTAACTTTAAGTTAAACGGAGTTAGTTTGGTGTCCTTAGGCAGTGTGCAAAGTTTGGTTAAGTTTGGAGTTCAATAGACCAAAAACGTCCATGACGTTCGGATGGTATGCCTTAGAATGTACTTGTATGTCTTGGCGAGTTTGGATGAGTTTTATGTGTTCGTTTTACTTGAAACATGCGTCGGATGTTCCTTAGACCTAGACGACTTAGTTTAGGGGTTTGACGTCCGGGCACGACCCCACCTAGGACCCACAAGGGGCCCTAGATGAAGGGCCCAAGACTTGGGCAAAGTCTGCCCATCAGTGGCTCACGACGACCATGGCGACGGTCCGTTGCACTCAGGACGGTCCGTCGATCCAGGGCGTCGCGAGTGACAGAGAGTGGAAACTTGGACAGGCTCCAGTTGGAGCCAAGTGTTCCTCGACGGGACCCCATGACGGTCCGTGGTGAACGTGACGGTCCGTCGAGGAGGTCTCGTCGACGAGGCCTGCCAGTGCACGACTTAAGGCTGCCAACTTGGGGTGTTTTATGTAAATACACCCCAAGTCTTATAAGACCCTAGGTGTATAATTTTGGTATTTTTAGGTTATATTAAATTAGTTTTAAACCCTAGACCTAGACAAGACCCCTCACTTCAACATTCAAACTCTCTCTCTAAAAAGAAAACTCTCTCAAAGTCACCATTGAAGCAAGGCTCAAGGAGGGAAAGGAGGCTGCTTTGGGCTTGTTCTTCATCAAATTCGTGGGTTTCTTTCTCCTAAAGGTATGGTATCCATTCTTGAATACCTTTCCATTCAAGAAGCCAACTTCCAAAATGGTTTTCAAAAAGGGGTTTTAAACTCAACTTCTTCTAAACTTTGATTTCTATTATGGGTCTTCTTGTAACTAAGTTCTAATGGTTTAAATGTATTTATCTTGGTTTGAATAGATGATTTTGATGTTAAAACTCCATGAAACTCTTGTTTATGCATACTTCAATTTTTGACTTGAAAATGGGTTATGTGAGCATGATTTGAGTAGGGTATGAACTTGGGTCTTCTTGTATTTGTCATGTTGGTGTAGCTACTGCCCTAAGGGCCTTAATATGGTGAAATATTGATAAATTGCTTATGGGTAATGATGGTTTGATTTGTTGATGAGTTGCTCTCATTGTATAATTCTTATTATGAATTGCTATTTGAGTGGTATGGTCCACCTTATGGGTGGCGGTGCTAATTGATGAACTTGATGTTACTTAGTATGGTTTGAGTATGTGATCTTGAAGGTCTAATATGTGAAATGAAGATATATTGGAAATGGGTCTTGTGTTGTGTTTGATGTAGCTTGAATTGCATGTTTGACCTAGTTTATGTCTAAATGAAGTATATGATTATGAGAAGTATGTAGAGTGTGTAGCTTGATGAATCAAGGTTAAAGTATGAGTAGAACTTGATGATAATGAAATGATGCTTATATGCAAGGTGTGCACATGTACACACACACTCTTTTAAGATTTGTATTATGTCAAGTTGAGCAAAAAGGGGAATCTTGAGGTGGACACACTTCGTGAGTTGAGATGTAGTGTCTAGTAACAACCTCTCCATTTCCTAGTGAGCTTTCTAAGATAGACTATTATGTTGAGAAATCCGTGTGGAGTTATGCCTAGCACCGAGAGGATATGAAGGGGAGGTGGATTGCACTTCGTTAGTTGAGATGTTGTAATCCAAAGTACCTCTTGAGATGAGTACTCCTCGTTAGTAGAGAGTGAGTTACTTAGTAACAATCTCCTTATCCCTTAACTATGTGCCCGCATAGGTGTAGCTATTGGAAAAGCCATGTAAACGCTAAGAAGCATGACCTTACACTAGGCAAGTAAGGATCCCTCATCCGATAGGGGTTAATATCGGGATTCCATGTCTAGCTCTCATGGTCTTTGTCGGTTAAGCTAACTCCCACAAAAGAATTGATTTGAAACTAATTATCTTGTGTATTGTTGAAATTGTGTATGTATGTCGTGAAGTGCTCAATCCACATTAGTTACCGAGTAGGAGCATTGAGTGGGAGTAGTAGTATGGGATGCTATTCTCACATTGCACTTGGTGTGACCTATACCTACTATGGGAGAAGAGTACCTTCATGAAATCCGTGTGAATGAGTACTATGGTGTAGTGTTATGGAGGATTATTGTGGAGTACTTGAGTAAATGGAATCCATTAGGAGTACTAAGTGGGAGTGGTAGTATGGGATGCTACTCTCACATTGCACTTGGTATGACCTATATTTCCATGAGTGTTTTGCATATGTTAGCCAAGGGCGTGGATTTGATTTCTAACGAAGTAAGCCTAAGATTTGGTAGTTTTAAGGGTCGCTTTGGTGTGCTTTGAAGGGAGGTGTAATGAGAGTCCCTTCTTGGCTCACCTTAGGGAGTCTTAGGATAACCTTGGGTTAGGGCAACTTCAAAGGAAAAGGGTTCATATGACTTGGACCGTGCCATTCACTGTAAGGTCTTCATTGTAAGAATTCAAAATGTTCACTATGATGCTTTATTCAATTTTATTGCAAGTTTAGCAAAGTTAATTGAAATGTTCCTTTTGTTTACTTTAAGTTTGGTAAGATAGCCATAAAGTGTTAATTGTTGATTCTTATGTGGGTTTGCTTCTAGATTCATGAAGGTTATATTCGAATTGCATAAAAGCTATCTTTACTAAAATGTCCCTTTTTGCATGTTTTTGCGTATGCCATACTTAGTACATTGTTGTACTAACCCCATACTTTTTATACCTTATGAGTATAGGTTGGAAGCCCTTTTGGGAGGATCGGAGTCGAAGCTTGGGAACTTTATCTCTCAAGAATTTGGTATGTCCTCATATATTCGAGGACATAGTTTTATGTTTCTTAGTTTCTTTATTAATACTTAAAAATGTATTTACTTTTATCGTAAAGGGCCGTGTCCCTAAGATTCCAAGTTGTGTCTTTAAGTTGGCTTGTGACGATAAGATTTCTTAGTATTTATGAAAAGACTCCTTTTATTATTATTATCGTGAAAAGTTTTAAATTCCGCACTACTTTTCATGCTTTATGTTATGAATGCTAGTTAGAGGGCTTGTACGAGACCCCAAAGGGGTCAAGTACGCCCGGTCACGATTCGAAGGTTTTCCCTAACTTCTAGGGGGTGCTTTCGGGTCGTGACACCTATGATCACGAGCCTTGGGAAATTTGGAGGAAACTTGATTAGAAACCTCTTCCTGAACCTTGGCTTGTCTTAAATGTCAAGCCTACCCTTTGAAGAACCACCTTCAAAAGACCTTGTAAGACCCCAAAATGAGATAGGGTGTCTAGAGCCTAGCATGTTTGTATTATTATAAGGTCCTAAATGAATTATAATATGTTTTAGAGGCAGTGTGTAAAGTTTGAAGTGATTTGGAAGTCAAACGTTAAGGGACGACCAAAACGTTCGACGACTAGTCACCTATGTGTCTCATGTGTCCATGCGTGTTTATATACTATTTGTAATGAGTTTATTAAGTCTTAAAATAAGTTATAATGATTTTTAAAGATTGTATATGGAGTTTTGAGAAGTTTGGAGGTCAAATGACCAAGAACGTCCAAGGCGTTTGAATGATAGCCCTTAAGACGCTCAACGTGTCTCTTTATGGGGCCTAGCCTGTTTGGACGAGTTGCAAGTATTGGATTTGGGTGAAACTCATGTGGGAGGTCTAAAACTTGTTAAGGATTGTATTTACGTTGGAAACGTACGGGTACAACTTCTAAGGGGACCCGTAAAAGGCCCCACAAGAAGGGCCTAAGGCTGGTCGAGACATTGCCTTGGCATTGTCAATCGACGGATCAAACGACGGCCAGTTAGTCAACCAACGGACCATAGGTGAGGTCTAGTAGATTTGTACTTATCTTGGGCAGGTGTCAACCCAAAATTTGGCTAAGGACCAGTCGACGGAAGCCAAAGATGCCAGTAGACTGACCTATGACGGTCGATTGCTCCGTCGATGTGACCTATAACTGGTGCTTGCGTCTGTTTCATTAAAGGGTGAATGGGAAATTCACCCCAACTAAACCGACTCTAATTGAGTTATTTAGATAATTTTGGGTGTAT
>JAJJBR010002998.1:0-19193 GCA_022817965.1 Solanum lycopersicoides | reverse complement strand
TCCAATAGAGAATGGTTATGAAATGTAATGAATACTTGATGATAATGAATAACTTCTTTTAAGGATAGTCAAATCGTGTCCAATAAAGTTTACAATAAGTAAAGGCATAGCCAATAATGAATTCTCATGTTATGAAAATGATAAAGCCAAATAATTGGCTTATGATGACTTTATATAATTGAAAAAATATGTTAGCCAAATAAAATTGGCTTATAATGACTTCTTTTATTATGAAAATGATCATAGCCAATAATGAATTCAAATATACTTATCCAAATTGATCAACTAATGTATTTAGCTAATAAAATTGGCTTATAAAGAATTCATGCCCAAAGTAAGCAAGATATAAGTTTTAATGATATGCCCCAAGAACTATGCCTATGCACATTATGCAATCAACTAAAGAATGAGTATAGTCAATAAGTATTGACTGATAAATATATTCATGCCCCAAATTGTAGTTAAGTCAAATTTCTTAATCTCTTGGATTACTTACTTGATTCATTGTGGGTATGGACTACAATGAATCATTGCACTTGTAAGTAAAACATAAGACTAAAGGAGTTATTGAACTACACAACAAGAAGAAGAAAAAGACTGAAAATAATCTAAGTGTACAAAGAGGAGCTCTCGGGTTTGGAGGATCAAAAATTTAAATCTTCGCCGAGTGTTCTAAAATTATGTTGATGATACTAATGTCTTGTAATCATATATAAAATGAGTTGTGTGCTTTGAATGCATTAAAATACATCATATTCATACCACAATTCACAACTAACGAATTAGGAAAGTCTAATGACTAGACTTTCCAGAAATGACATGTTGCTTAGGAAGAGCTTTCATTGATCATGTATAGCTTTATGTGTATGTGTGCATACACCCATACTTAATACAAGTGGTGTACTAACCCCCTACTATTTATATTTTTATAGGTGCAGGTCAGAGGACAGGTCGACGACACTTGCAGCGGTTTGGACTTCAGCGTTTCTCCAAACCATTTGGTAGGTCCTCATGATTTCAAGGATGCTACAGTTTTAGTCTAGCCTTAGTCTTATACATAGTTAGTGGATGTTGTCCCTAGCGTTTCTTTCGTACTTTCATTTGGAAGCTTTGTAATAAGGCCGTGTTTGGCAAACTATTTATGATATATTCATCTTCAGTTTCAAATTGATTCTTTATAATAGATGGTTGTTCTATTGATGTTGGGCTTAGTATATAATATTTAATATGTAATGAGTATATGAAGTCTAAGTAAACTTCATACGTTTAAAAAGTTTTAAATTTTCCGCAAATTTAACTAGATGAATGTGATGAATGCAAGATGAGGCTTGTTTGCGACCTCTGCGAGGTCAACGAGGCCGGTTGCGATCCGGATTCCAGAATCTGGGTCATGACAAACTTGGTATCAGAGCATGAGGTTAAATTACCTAGGATCTATAGCTCAACACAACCACGTTACGTAGTTTCTAGCTTATGGTTGTGAAGCGCGCCACAATCATGACTTAGAGACTACGCGATGATAGGAAATCTTCCCTTATTCTACTCATTATCGTGCTATCTAGAGATTTGACACTTTGTGTCATTATAAGTGTCTAACTTCCTTCTTGTGTGAACGCGTAGAAGAATACACACAAGGATTAGGATGGCCAAGTGGTCTAAGGCGCCAGACTCAAGATCTGGACTTCCCAAGAAGGGGCAATGATGGACATGTCCAGCGTGATCAAAAGATGTGTAGTAAGTGTGGTCGTTCGCATGAAGGTGAGTACATGGTAGATTCTAAATGCATGCCACGGGTGTTAATGAAAATAAAGAGGCTAAGTTGGCTGCATATAATCTCAAGGATGTGGCTCAGGTATGGATTGGCTCCATAAGTGTTATGCTACGATAGATTGTCGAAACATGATAGTGAGGCTTCAGTTTCCAAATGAGTTAGAGCTGGAATGGGAAGGGCGTGGTTCAAATCCAGTAGGCCAAATCGTTTCACATTTAAAAGACAATAAGTTGATAGCTAAGGGTATTTATACCACTTAGTTAGAGTCAAAGACTTAGAACAAGAAGTCCCTTCCATAGACTCTATGTCCGTAGTAAATATGAGATCTCGTTACCCTCACTTGTTCAGTTCTTGAGGTTAGATATACTCTTCCTAGGTCTGGTTTATGTTTAAGAAACTCTAAGTTTAAGTGCTTTAGTTGATTTGGTGTTATAAGCCACTAATATGTGAGTTAAAACGAAGTTTTGTTGAATTTTATGTTGCTGTTTTTGTCTAGCATAGGCATGTTTTCTGTGTTGCATGATTTGTGATGTGCATTAAGTTAAGTGTGATAGAGAAGGAAATTCCTCAATCTTAAATATGAAGCCTCAGATAAGCTTGAATGATATGCATCATCCAAATATGTGTGAATCATATATTCACAAAAGAGAAAAGTTTAAGCATGATAAAGTAACTTTCGAAAATCACCCTCTTTGTTTAAATGATGTGTAAGTGTCATTCGGAGACGAATGTTCCTAAGGGGGGGATAATGTAACGTTCCTGAAAAATCATATGTCTAATTAAGAGCCCAGTAAGTCTCTAAGAATACTTAATAGGGGTACATAGGCACCCCAATGCCCAATATTGAGAAATATTGGGCATAGTACAGAAAAATTGGCTAAGGGATATTAGCCAATTTTCTATATATGAACAAGAAATATACATTTTTGGGTTGCCCTACCCAATCAAAGATTCATTGTTCAAGAAATATACCTGCAAGGAAGACCCTAAGCTAAAAATAAGTACGTTGAATATAGATCCTCAACACAATTCATTAGGTACTAGGCATCCAAGTGTCAAGCCTAGTACCATAGCACATGACCATTTAAAATGATCATGTAAATTAAGCAGTGCCCAAGGACATGGTGAGGGTCCTTGGGACAATAAGTAAACATTACCAAATGAACCATAAATAATAGTTAGTTAGAAAAGTACAACCAACCCATGTGCAAGCACATGTGCAAGACATGTGAAGAAGTGGCCAAGGAGGGGACCACCCTAACCGAATTCGGTTAGGGTAGTTAGGGGGGAAAACGTGCACAAGGGACCCCTCCATGTGGGGACTAACTTCCTAACTAATTATAAACTCTAACCTACTGCCGTAAATAGCTAACTAACCTAGGACCAAACGAAATAAACTAATTAGTGCACCCGACAACCTAGGACCAAAATCGGGTTGACACTAACTTAGTACTAGTTAAAGAGACAACCTAGTACCTAACCTAGGATGGTCCAAAAGGTTAGTTATGGTCCTAACAACTTAGGGGTACTTTAGTAATTCCCCTAGGTTACCTAATTAATTAATTTGGCAAATTAATTAATTAATTTAAAAGGGCTAAAACCGAAACTAAAAAGGCAATTTTCAGATTTCGGTTAAGACAAGAAAGGGACAACCTAGTACCTAACCTAGGATGGTCCAAAGAGTTAGTTAAGATCCTAACGACTTAAGGGTACTTTATTAATTACCCTAGGCTACTTAATTAATTAATGTATCAACTTAATTAATTAATTTAAAGGGGCAAAACCGAAATCACAAAGCAATTTCCAGATTTCGGTTAAAACAAGAAAAAGACAACCTAGTACCTAACCTAGGATGGTTCAAAGGGTTGGTTATGGTCCTAACGTCTTAAGGGTACTTTAGTAATTACCTTAGGTCACCTATAGCAATTTTATTAATTAGTTTAAATGATCAAAACTGTAAGACCTCGAAAATGAGATAAGGTGTCTAGAGCCTAACATGTTCGTCTTAACGTTATAAGGTCCTAAAATGCCTTATTATGTCATATAGAGTCAGTGTGCAAAGTTTGAAGTGATTTGGAAGTCGAACGTCAAGGGACGTCCAAGACGTTCGACGAATAGTTGCTTATGTGCCTCATGTGTGTATGCATGCCTAAGTTGTGTGAACTGAGTCAAATAAGTCTTGAAATGGTGTTAAATGATGTTTAATATTATTGTATGAAGTTTCGTGAAGTTTGGAGGTCAAACGCCCAAGAACGTCCAAGACGTTCGAAAGATAGACCCTAAGACTTTCATCGTATGTCATGTTGGGGTCAAGGCTGTTTGGACATCTTGTAGGTGTTTGTTTTGGATGAAACTTATGTGGTAGGTCTATAACATGTTAAGGTTTGTAATCGCGTTGGAAACGTCCGGGTACGACTTCTAAAGGGCCCCACAAGAGGCCCCAAAAGAAGGACCCCAAGGCTGCCTATACACTGCCTGGGCAGTGTCCTTGACGGACCCAATGACGGACCGTTGGGCCACCAACAGACCGTCAAGAAGGTCTCGTCGAAGGAGACTTGACTTGGGCAGGTCTTAAGCCAAGAATTGGCTAAGTCCCCTGCGACGGATGGCTGCCACGGCCCGTCATGGCCATGACGCCCCGTCATGGCCCTCGTCGCGGCTGCCTGTGAGTTGGCTGCCTGCCTGCTGCCACTTAAAGGGGTGAATGGTAAATTCACCCCACATCCTAACCTGACTATTATAGGTTTATTTGATTATTTTTGGGTGTATTTAAGGGTCCAAAAACGTGACCAACCCATTCTCAAATCCCCTCACTCAAATTGAACCTTCCCTTCCCAAAATATTCTCTCTAGAAATCCCCATGGTTTTTGAAGATCAAGAACAGCTTGTAGATGGGATTCTCATGAGTTCTTGATCAAGTTTTATAGGTCTTCATAAAGATTAAGGTATGGTGATCCTTCATCTCTAAGTAACCTTTCACTTGGAGAGTTCTTCTCAATATTTTTTAAAGGAATCTTATGAACAAGTTTCTAATCTTCCAATCTAGCCATGGGTTCTTTCTCAAAACGTTTCTAAAGATTTTATCTTGATGAATTAGTATTAATATGATGATTTGAATGTGATTTCACTTCAATTGCATGATGAACCCATGTTCCTTCCAAAATTAGGTTTAGCTCTTGCATGGGCTTTGTGATTATGGCTTGTTCTTGATGAATTGGTGATTCTCTTATGTTGAATTGCTTGTGGTTATTGTTATTGACACTAAGTGATGTTGAATTGATGATGATAAGTACATGATGATAAATATATGAAGTTTTGAGCATGAATAACCTATGTTTCTATATGTTGTCTTGAAGACGATTGTGAGATCGGTTGTGTAGGCTCTTGATTTCGTATGAACTGCTGTAGCTACTCTTTTAGGGTGATGTAATGGATGAATTTTGTAAGTATAAATCCTTAATGTTCAAATTAAGAAGGGCTTGCATGAATTGGTATAGATTCTTTTAAGTTATGAAGTCAAGAGGCTAAGTATGTGATGGATCTTGAATTGTGATTAGATGATACATGACTTAGGCTTTATTTCTTACATAATTAGCTACTACCTTAGACTTGTATATGTATGAACTATGGTCAAAAATCAATGTTAGGGAAGATTAGCTAATGATCTATGTTATCCTACTTTCCTAGTATGTTGATATGTTGTATTACGTTATGGTATAATCTTGTAGTGACTTGTACATGGTTTCTTATATGTTTAAAGTACATTTAGCTACTGCCATATATGTGTTTTATTGATGAATAAGGTGTATTGATCAATGATGATCAAAGGATGAGAATTTGGTAAGAATGCTTAATTCCTTTACTCTTCTACTTCTCTATTCCTTTATAGTAATGTTGATGAAGCCTTGTATGGCATTGTGTGGTATGGTCCACTTATGGTGGCGGTGTTTACTTTATTGTTATTATAGATGTGTTGACCATGGCCATGAAGGCAAATTGATGAACTTATGAATATGTGCTTAAAATGATACTATGAGAAGATTATGCCTACTTTCCTATTCTAGTTGTGAATTAGGTTATGTGGCTATTGTATGGGCATGAGTATAATCATGTTAGGGTATTGTATAGGTGCTGCTATTGATGTGTTAGAGTGGTTAATAACCTCTACCCACGTATCCCTTATATGGAAGTGTAAATAGCTAAAGTTAGGAGTCTTGATTATAATGTATGTATAGTCTTGTCTTCTATGCTATTATGTGTTGTGTGCTATGTGCTTGAAGTATAATGTGGTCTAATAGTGTGGCTGACTTAAGATGGTATTGATAGTCATTATGTGATCATGTTGGTTAATGTACACACACTCTCACTTACATGCATATTATAAGTAGTATAACTCATGGTGTCTAAATGAAAGGTAGTTTTCATATTCACTAGTCTCTACTACTATGTATGTTAAGGTGATGTTTATGAATGTATGACTTGTATTCCCTTACTAGGATGACTTGATAGGTGTACTAGTGTGGACAAGGGTATGGGACCTTGTCTACGCATTGCACATGTGTATCTTGATAGGATAGTTCCTAGGTTTGGTTCTTATGCATGTGAAGGATGATTATATGAATATGTTATGAATATGATGTATATGATATGACGAGGTATGAATGTGTATAGTGTCTTAGTAGGTTTATATGAAAGTATTACTCATATAGTTATGTCTATAGACTTATACATTGATATATGAGCATGTGTGACTTTATGTGTTATGTGAAAGGTTTGTTCACATCTATGTATGCACTTACACACATGAATGATGATCTAGTTAATAGAGGGGCCTTGAGAGGGGTGCCCAAGAATGCTATAAATTCTAGATAGGTGCTTGAATATGCTATAAGCATATGAGTGATGGATATTTTTAAAGCTTATGTTTTATAAATAAACGTAATAAAGGCTTTTCAAATAAAGGGAACCTAGCTTAGCACCGAGCGAACTTGACAATGGGAGGTGATGACTTATCCCTAGAAGGAAAGATTCATCCTAGAAGGTGCCCATGTGATGATAACTTCCATGTTCGATGGATATGTCACTTTAAGGGATTCCCATGAGGAGCGGCCCACTTTACCATATGGTATGAATAGGGATATCTACCTCTTAGTTCCATAAACTATGCTTGCCACATAGGATCTAGCAAAGTGAATTCACTTGATATGCTAGCATATATGTTAATGTTCTACCTTGGCTAGGTAGTAACACCTTCCTTTGGTGTAAGGCTCTACAACACCAAATTCCATGATTAGCACCCATGGTCTTAGTGTCGGTTAAGGCTATGGTTTCCCTAAAGTAAAATGGACAATGGAAGTAATTGAATAGGATCCTAACTAGGAGGACTTAAGGTAAGTTACTTAGGATAGGTGGAAGTAATGAACCCATCTAGACATTGCACAAGTGACTCCTTAGGAAGTATTAGGAAGGTACCTTAATACTTATGATTGTGTATGTGTCCTTTATGTATGATATTGTAGTCTTGGTTTGACTATGATTATATTGTACTATACTTCTATGATGGCATGTATTGTCTTGTGTAGATGCTATGTATGGTTTTCTCTTATGTTCCTAAGGTGATGCATTGCACCAAGTATCCCTAAAGGATTACTTAGGAGGTTAATGAATGGAAAGAAAGAGTTAAATGCTAAGAAGGGTAAGTTCACTGTAAAGTGACCTCTATGTGTACTTATATTCTATATGTGCTTTTCTATGATGTTTGGTCTTTGATTGTGTTACTATGAAGTAAGTGGATGATATAAATGATATTGATAAAGGTTTTATGATGATTTACTCAAAATGGCATGAAGTATGATTTCAAAGGAAATGTCCCTTTAAATGCATGTTTTCGCATGGTTGCCATACTTAGTACATTCTTGTGCTAATCCCATTCTTCTTTACTTTTTACACAAAGTGTAGGTATTGGAATGCTTAAAAGGAGGTCTATGATTGAGGAGCTTGATAGGTGATTTTCCAAGCTCAAGGAAAGGAATCCTTAAGTTCAAGGATGTCCTACTAATGTCTTTAATGTAAAGTCTTTAAATATTGTATAGTTATGTAATGTGTCGTATGGGCCGTGTCCCTAATGTACTCTAAAGTTATTGAGTCTAAGATGGCAAAGGGACTTAGAGTTCTAAATATGTATTATGACTTATGTTTTATATATATACGATGTGATGTTTCTAGCATATGATGTGCTATGAAAAGTTTTAAATTTTCCGCTAAATTTACTATGTCAATGCAATGAATGATATGAGAGGCTTGTCTTAGACCTCCGAGAGGTCGACGACGCCGGTTACAATCCAAGATTGTACCCTATCTTCTAGGGTATGATTTTGGGTTGTGACAAACTTGGTATCAGAGCATGAGGTTTATAAAGCGGTTTTAGGTTCTAAAAAGTCTCATATTGCCACGTCTAGTAGAGTCTCGTATCATTGGTGGTGAGTCGCGACACATTAAATGGTACGAGAGGCTATAGGACGATAGAGTTTCCCTTCTTCATCAATCTCATATCGTGCCATAGAACTCAATTCTATAAGATCTCCCTCTTATGTTTTCTTGTCCGAAGGTATTTTAGATATGATTGCTTGGATGAGATTGCTCTATACTTGAGGGAGAAAAGGTGAGTTTAAAATGCTTATCTTTGTTTTATGGTTTGAATGAGTATGTGTGAAGGTGACATTTGTACTTATTTGATGATGTATATACTAACTAAGGCGACTTGAAGGGGTAACTAGACTTAGGTAGGGGTATGGGACTCTACCTATGTCTTGCACTAGTTTTCCTTGATGGAGACCTTAAGAGGTTAATACTATGTATGTGTATGATGATAAATGTGAATATCCTTATGAGATGATCTCTATGCTTATAAACATGTAAATAGCCTAGTGTGCTAAAGATATGGAGTTATCCATGCATGAAGGCTATAGATGAGTGGAGTATGATGCTAATTGTAGTTCTTGTTTGGGTTACTTGGTTTAGTGAAGTTATGGAGATTTACTTGATCATTGCACATGTTAACTCTATGAGGATTATGATTGGTCATCTTACCTTGCTTTATATGAAATATCTCTTATTTGATGATGTGATGCCAATTATGGCAATATATGAAATCTATGTGAAATAACATGTTATGTCGAATAATGTATGTCATGATATAGTTGAAGCATGCTAGAAGTTATAGTGGTTAAAATGATTTCTCTTAAATTCTGTATTCCTATATGATTTTTGTATGATAGTAGCCAAATATTTGGATTTGAACTTGGATTGTTTAATAACTACCTATGGAGGTATGTTATCCTATGGGTATATGTGATTAAAAGTGTGTATTGTTTTCCCTTGTATATAAGTGGTACTTGATGAGTTGATAGGATAAATTGGAGTCTTTTGGTAGAGACTTGAGTTGTAAACATAGTATGCATGCTTATGAGGAATGAGTTGGTAAAGCTTTGTATCTTACAATTCCATACTTGTTCCTTCAAATGTCTAAATGTTGCACTTTTGGGTATTTGGAAGCATGCTCGTTATAAAGACTAGGCAACTTATTGTATCCTATTTGGGGAACTTACTAAATTGTCATTTGATTGGATGTTGTTGAAAAATGTGTAGAATTTAGGAATATGAACATGATAAGGAGTGTGGAAAAGAATTTTTGCTATTTAAATTAAAGGATGAGAATCTTATGACATGATGAGTCGTAGAGTTATTTCTAAACTTCTTGTCGTGTTATGAACTTCCTTGTGGTTTTCTCTAATGATGTATGACCTTAGTGTCTGTTGCATTGTAGGAAGACCTTATGTGAATTAAATAGTATGATATTATATTATTTGTCTATTGATCATGAAGATGTGCATGATATGATTCTTTATACATGATGTTAATCTTGTTGACTATATGGAGATGGTATTAGCTGACATAAGTGTAGTTTTATCCTCTACGCATGTTGATATAGGATTTGAATGTAAAGGCTTGTGGTGACATGATAAGGTTTAGGATGCCTTAGTGTTGCTAAATTGAGTTTATGAAAATTCCCTCTAAAAGTAGTAATCACTCTAAGTGATAAATATGAAGGTTTTGTATTTGAGATCCTCTACATGTTGGGTTAAGTTGCTCTTAATTGGGTTTGCCCTAAGTGGGGGATGGTGTTTGAGTAGTGAGATTTGTAGAAATTGTCTACATTGTCCTTCTATTCTTACTTGAATTAGAAAATATGAATTCCTAGTATTCTTATTCATGAAGATAGTCTTGCATAAAGTATGAATTGCATGATCTTTATATGATTGGTATGAATTGATTGACATCATCTTAGAAACAGGGTGAATTTTCCAAGAAGCATGAAAAGAAATTTTTGAAAAATCCATGTTTTCTCTTGTTGACTTGCATTTTAATGTGCTAATTGTGAAGTTGACCTCATGAGGTAAGACAAGGAACTTGGTAATAGTCACTTGTAGGTTAAATTGTTTAGCCTTGTAATGGAAGTTGAGTCTCTTTTACAATGAAAAATGTGAACTCTCTTTAAAATTTAGTGATTTGAAGATTTGTGATGCAAAATTGTAGGCTCATTCTTGAAAAGTGAAAGCATGTTTTTGCTAAGTGTACATGTGTGTGCCTATAATTTGTGTTATTTTTCCAAAATGAGGCTTACTATAAGGGTGAGTATTATGTTAAGGAAAGAACTTGTGGAATGACTTCCTATTTTGTTGGGATGTATTTGGTGTGACTTGCCATTTAGATTTCACTAAGAAGGAAAATGTATACATGTCTTTGCTTGAAAGTTGAAATTTCTCATTTTTAAGGAAATTGATCTTGTACTTTGTTAAGGTGTGAACTCTTGATGCAGGTAAATGTGTTGAACTGCTCTTATGTGCATTGAAGTCCTTGATGTGATTAAAGAGTCCTAAGTGTCATTCGAGGACGAATGTTCCCAAGTGGGGGATATTGTAAGACCTCGAAAATGAGATAAGGTGTCTAGAGCCTAACATGTTCGTCTTAACGTTATAAGGTCCTAAAATGCCTTATTATGTCATATAGAGTCAGTGTGCAAAGTTTGAAGTGATTTGGAAGTCGAACGTCAAGGGACGTCCAAGACGTTCGACGAATAGTCGCTTCTGTGCCTCATGTGTGTATGCATGCCTAAGTTGTGTGAACTGAGTAAAATAAGTCTTGAAATGGTGTTAAATGATGTTTAATGTTATTGTATGAAGTTTCGTGAAGTTTGGAGGTAAAACGCCCAAGAACGTCCAAGACGTTCAAAAGATAGACCCTAAGACTTTCATCGTATGTCATGTTGGGGTCAAGGATGTTTGGACGTCTTGTAGGTGTTTGTTTTGGATGAAACTTATGTGGTAGGTCTATAACATGTTAAGGTTTGTAATCGCATTGGAAACGTCTGGGTACGACTTCTAAAGGGCCCCACAAGAGGCCCCACAAGAAGGACCCCAAGGCTGCCTATACACTGCCTGGGCAGTGTCGTTGACGGACCCAATGACGGACCGTTGGGCCACCAACGGACCGTCAAGAAGGTCTCGTCGAAGGAGACTTGACTTGGTCAGGTCTTAAGCCAAGAATTGGCTAAGTCCCCTGCGACGGATGGCTGCCACGGCCCATCATGGCCATGACGCCCTGTCATGGCCCTCGTCGCGGCTGCCTGTGAGTTGGCTGCCTGCGTGCTGCCACTTAAAGGGGTGAATGGTAAATTTACCCCACATCCTAACCTGACTATTATAGGTTTATTTGATTATTTTTGGGTGTATTTAAGGGTCCAAAAACGTGACCAACCCATTCTCAAATCCCCTCACTCAAATTGAACCATCCCTTCCCAAAATATTCTCTCTAGAAACCCCCATGGTTTTTAAAGCTCAAGAACAGCTTGTAGATGGGATTCTCATGAGTTCTTCATCAAGTTTTATAGGTCTTCATGAAGATTAAGGTATGGTGATCCTTCATCTCTAAGTAACCTTTCACTTGGAGAGTTCTTCTCAATGTTTTTCAAAGGAATCTTATGAACAAGTTTCTAATCTTCCAATCTAGCCATGGGTTCTTTCTCAAAAAGTTTCTAAAGATTTTATCTTGATGAATTAGTATTAATATGATGATTTGAATGTGATTTCACTTCAATTGCATGATGAACCCATGTTCCTTCCAAAATTAGGTTTAGCTCTTGCATGGGCTTTGTGATTATGGCTTGTTCTTGATGAATTGGTGATTCTCTTATGTTGAATTGCTTGTGGTTATTGTTATTGACACTAAGTGATGTTTAATTGATGATGATAAGTCCATGATGATAAATATATGATGTTTTGAGCATGAATAACCTATGTTTCTATATGTTGTCTTGAAGACGATTGTGAGATCGGTTGTGTAGGCTCTTAATTTCGTATGAACTGCTGTAGCTACTCTTTTAGTGTAACAGCCCGTAGCCAAAACAGACCAAAAATTAGTTTTTCAGGAAAAAAAATTTGCAGACAGTTAAGGGGAAATGCAGTTGGGTCAACTTAAATGATCATAACTCTTACCACAAAATGAATTAGGTCTCTCATGACCTACCCACAGATAGATAATTGAATTATCTTTCCATATCCACCATTCTTGCTAAAATCAGACCTCCGAGTAAAATGTTATGACTATTTTAGTAAAGGCATGTCGAACAGGCCCTCACGACGGATCCAACGACGGGGCGTCGGGCACACGACGGACCGTCAGTCCTGGCCGTCGTGTGGCCCGACAGCAACCTTCCCAGGGGTCTTTTTGACCTTTCCCACTCCGTTTAAACCATAAGTTACGTCGTTTTGACCCTAAATCATCAGATTTTAGTCAGTTTAAGCCTAGAAACATAATTAAAACATATCCAAGTCAAATCATTAAATCAAAACCTAGAAAATTAGAAGCAAGAGAGGAGAAAAAAAAAGCTCAAGAACCCTAGTTCAAGAACGCCACAAGCTCCAGCAGTTCCAGCCCAGAAACTTAATTATTTTTCCGTGGATTTCATCACCAGGTATGCGGGATTTCACTAGTGGGTTCCTTTCACCCATTGGGTCCCTAGTTTTCAGTCAGATTCTTGATTCTCTTATCATGATTAAATAGGGTTTCTAGAACTTTGATAGAACTTCATGAATTTTTAAATATATGTTCAAATCAGATTATCATGTTATTACTCAGATTATCGAATGAATTTCAGAACCCTAGCTTTGTATTTCTTTAGTTCTTGAATTACACATGCTAGGTCAGATATTTCAGAAACTTCAGATATACATGCCTCAGTTATAAATGCATAATTACCAGATTAGTTATTGCATTCTCAGTTTGCATGTTCAGTTCGAGCTATCCAGTATTTACAGAAACTCAGACATAATTAGTTAATTTACAATATTCATTGGGAGTAGCATAATACCGAGTTGGACTAGGGTTTAGCGTACCCAATAGTCCCAGAACTACTAGCCAAGTAGGTTGTAAGTCCCCTCTGTGGGCAATCAGTTTAGTGATCACGCCAGCATGCCTTTATACCTTTGGCAAGGTATATTGGGTCCTCTCGATGGGGCGTATACATCGGACTCCACATTTAGCTCATGTGGTTTTATTATCGGTTATTAGTAGCTCCCACAGTTCAGTCAGACTCTCTGCATGACCATTTATCAGTATATTCAGTATTCAGTTTTAGCATGTTATAAATTGGTCATTGCATTCAGTTAGCTCAGAAATTCAGTATATCATGTTCAGATTATTATACTTGCTTTTGTGCTTGTTCAGTTATGTTTTATTTCAGCTTTACTCTATCCTACATGCTCAGTACCTTTCAAGTACTGACGCATACGTGCGCTACATCTTCTCGTGATGTAGGTTCAGGTTCTCAGCATCCAGATCACGCATAGATCGATTTCCCGATCTCCAGATCAGCAGATTCAGTGGTGAGTCCTCATTCTCCGAGGACAAGTCATGAGTTTCTCTTCAGTATTTAGTCTTTTAGTTTCAGTTTTTGCTAGATTTAGCTGGGGCTTGTCCCAGTATTTCTAGTCCAGTTTAGAGGCTATTTTCAGACATAGTTAGTTTCAGCTTAGTAGTGAGTTAATATTTCTTTGTATTAAACTCATCAGTTTTTCATATATCTCAGTTTTAGCATATGGGTATTCCCATCTTTTCAGATTAAATTATGATTTAGCTTCCGCATCAGTTTATTATTCTTTAGTATGCTCATGATCATGCCAGCAGGGTTAGCTTGGGATCACTTGTGGTCCTAGGTTCCGTGTCCGCGTCTCGGGGTAGCTCGGGGCGTGACAAAACTTGGTATCAGAGCACTAGGTTCAAGAGTCCTAGGATGTCTGAAAAAGCCGCACTAAGTAGAGTCCTTTTCATGGGTGTGAAGTGCACCACATCTAATGAGAGGGAGGCTATGAAGTGTTTTAGGAAAACTTCACTTTCTTGATATTCTTATCGTGCGTTGGTATGATCTTCTTTCTAATCCATCGTTATGCGCTTAAGATCATGCATTCTCGTAAAGCTTAGGCATGCAATGCTAACGCAGCTCCTCTAGTACCAGATAAGGAAGTTCAAATGCAGAGTTTCAGAATGCCAATTCAGTTATTGGCTCAGAGTATGAACAACAAAAACAATCAGTAGGCTCGAGTTCCTACTAATAGAAATGATCGATTAGTGGCAGCCAGAGTTTGTGATTTCGTTAGGATGAATCCACCTAAGTTTTCAGGGTCGCAAGTTGGTAAGAACCCGTAGAAGTTCATTGACAAGGTCAAGAAAATATTTGGTGTGATGTCAGTAACTGGTAGTGATAGGTGAGATTGGCATCCTACCAACTCAAGGATGTGACTCACATATGGTTCACTCAGACAACGGACATGACTTTGTCTTTTGTAACTCAGTATAGCAGTCCGATTCAGTGTTAGTTCAGAAACTCTCTCAGAACCTTTCTCAGTATCTACTCAGTTGGTGACCCAGTTATAGCTAGACGGATATACAGAAATTGCCCTATCACAGTCTCTCAGAAAGTCACTCAGCAGATCTAGTAGAGTTAGAAATGGTAGACTTCGATGTTATTCTAGGCATAGATTGGTTACACTCATGTTATGCCTCAGTCGATTGCAGAACTAGGATTGTTCGTTTTCAGTTTCCAGACGAACCAATCTTAGAATGGAAGGGTAGTAGCCTAGCGCCTATGGGTCGATTTATTTCTTACCTTAAGGCCAGAAAGATGATATCTAAGGGTTATCTCTATCATCTAGTTTGGGTTAAGGATTCTAGCCTTGAAACCCCAACTCTTGAGTCAGTTCCAGTAGTCTGTGAATTTCCAAAAGTATTTCCAAAAGATCTTCCCGGGATCCCTCCCGAAAGGGAAATCGACTTTGGAATTGATCTCCTTCCAGATACCCAGCCTATTTCTATTCCTCCTTACAGAATGGCTCCAGCAGAGCTTAAGGAATTGAAAGAGCAGTTGAAAGACCTTCTAGATAAGGGTTTCATCAGACCTAGTATTTCACCATGGGGTGCACCAGTATTGTTCGTAAAGAAGAAAGATGGTTCTCTCAGAATGTGCATTGACTATAGACAGTTGAACAAGGTCACAATCAAGAATAAGTATCCCATCCCCAGGATTGATGACTTGTTTGACCAACTTCAGGGTGCTAGTCATTTCTCAAAGATAGACCTCAGATCGGGTTATCATCAGCTCAGAGTCAGAGATAGTGACATTCCAAAAAAGCCTTCAGAACTCGGTATGGTCATTATGAATTTGTAGTTATGTCGTTTGGACTAACCAATGCTCCTGCAGCTTTCATGGATTTGATGAACAGAGTGTTCAAACAGTACTTGGACTTGTTCGTTATCGTCTTTATTGATGATATCCTCATTTACTCTAGGAGAGGAAGAACATGCAAGTCATTTGAGAATTGTTCTACAGACTCTCAAGGATCGCCAGTTATTCGCTAAGTTTAGCAAATGTGAGTTTTGGTTGCAATCCGTTGCTTTTCTTGGTCACATTGTATCTAGCGAAGGGATCCGCGTAGATTCACAGAAGATAGAAGCAGTGAAACAATGGCCCAGACCTACCTCTGCTACAGATATCAGAAGTTTCTTAGGTCTAGCGGTTATTACAGGAGGTTCGTGGAAGGATTTTCATCCATAGCCTCACCATTGACTAGGTTGACTCAGAAGATGGTCAAGTTCCAATGGTCAGATGATTGTGAGAAAAGCTTCGCAGAATTGAAAACTAGATTGACTACAGCTCCTGTCTTGACTCTACCAGAGGGTTCAGATGGTTATGTGATCTATTGCGATGCATCCAGAGTTGGCCTTGGTTTGTGTTGATGCAAAGAGATAAGGTTATATCTTATGCCTCTAGACAGCTTAAGGTGCATGAGAAGAACTATCCAACTCATGACCTCGAGCTTGCAGCAGTGGTGTTTGCACTCAAGATATGGAGACACTACTTGTATGGTGTTCATGTAGATGTGTTCACCGATCATAAGAGCCTTCAGTATGTGTTCACCCAGAAAGAGTTGAATCTTCGCCAGAGGAGATGGCTTGAGTTCCTTAAGGATTATGATATGAGTGTGCATTATCATCCTGGAAAGGCGAATGTAGTGGCCGATGCTCTTAGTAGATTATCTATGGGTAGTGTAGCCCATGTTGAGGAAAAAAGAAAGGAGCTAGTGAAGGATGTTCACAGGCTTGCTCGCTTGGGAGTTCGCCTTATGAGCATATCAGACAGCGGTGTAACAGTTCAGAATGGGGCAGAATCGTCTTTGGTAGTGGAGGTTAAGGAAAAGCAAGAGAGTGATCCGATCTTGCTTGAACTAAAGGGTGCAGTCAACAATCAGAGAGTGGAGGTTTTCTCCCAAGGGGGAGATGGTGTACTTCGCTACCAAGGTAGATTGTGTGTTCCTGATGTGGGAGAGTTGAGGAAGCATATTCTTGCAGAAGCTCATAACTCCAGGTATTCTATTCATCCAGGTGCCACTAAGATGTACCGCGATCTGCGGGAAGTCTATTGGTGGAATGGCATGAAGAGGGATATAGCAGACTTTGTGAGTAAGTGCCCCAATTGCCAGCAAGTCAAGGTAGAACATCAGAAACCAGGAGGTATGACTCAAGAGATCGATATTCCTACTTGGAAGTGGGATGTGATCAATATGGATTTCATCACAGGGTTACCTCGTACTCGCAGACAGCATGACTCAATTTGGGTGATAGTCGATAGGATGACTAAGTCTTCTCGCTTTTTGGCGGTCAAGACTACATATTCGGCAGAGGACTATGCTAAGCTTTACCTTAATGAAATTGTGAGGTTGCATGGGGTTCCTTTGTCTATCATCTCAGATAGAGGTCCTCAGTTTACCTCTCATTTCTGGAAGTCATTTCAAAAAGGTCTTGGTACTCAAGTTAACCTTAGTACAGCATTTCATCCACAGACGGATGGGCAGGCAGAGCGTACCATTCAGACCTTAGAGGATATGTTGAGAGCTTGTGTGATCGATTTCAAAGGTAGTTGGGATGATCACCTTCCTCTTATTGAGTTTGCCTACAATAATAGCTACCATTCCAGCATTCAGATGGCCCCGTATGAGGCTTTATATGGGCGTAGATGTAGATCTCCTGTTGGTTGGTTTGAAGTAGGTGAAGCAGCTTTGATAGGGCCAGATTCAGTCCTTTATGCTATGGAGAAAGTTCAACTCATTAGAGATAGACTTAAGACAGTCCAAAGTCATCAGAAATCTTATGCAGATGTAAGGAGAAGGGAACTAGAGTTCCAAGTTGATGATTGGGTTTTTCTGAAAGTCTCACCTATGAAAGGGGTGATGAGATTTGGAAAGAAAGGGAAGCTCAGTCCTAGATATGTAGGCCCTTACAAGATATTGAAAAGGGTTGGCAAGGTGGCATATGAGTTTGAGTTGCCAGCAGAATTAGTAGCAGTGCATCCAGTCTTCCACATTTAACTCTTGAAGAAGTGTGTGGGTGATCTAGCCTCTATAGTGCCATTAGAGAGTGTGGCGGTGAAAGATAGTCTTTCTTATGAGGATGTCCCAGTTGAGATTCTTGACCGTCAGGTTAGAAGGTTGAGAAACAAAGAAGTCGCTTCAGTCAAGGTTTTGTGGAGGAGTCAGTCCGTAGAGGGAGCTACTTGGGAAGTAGAAGCAGCCATGAAAGCCAAGTATCCTTACCTTTTTCCTTTCGATTCCACTCCAGCTTGAGGTAATAGTTCCTCTTCAGTTTTACAGTCATTCATGCGTAAATTCAGTTTTAGAATCATGTTCCCTCAGTTTGTACTTGCATTTTCAACGTAATTGCATGTACTCAGAACTCAATTCAGTCAGAAACTCAGTTCTCAGTGTTTAGTAGTGGGGTTTGCAGCTCTCTCCCTGCATTTCAGATAGTTTAGTCTTCATTCGAGGACGAATGTTCCCAAGGGGGAGATAATGTAACAGCCCGTAGCCAAAACAGACCAAAAATTAGTTTTTCAGAAAATTTTTTTGCAGACAGTTAAGGGGAAATGCAGTTGGGTCAACTTAAAATGATCATAACTCTTATCACAAAATGAATTAGGTCTCTCATGACCTACCCACAGATAGATAATTGAATTATCTTTCCATAGCCACCACTTGCTAAATCAGACCTCCGAGTAAAAGTTATGCCCTATTTTAGTAAAGGCCTGTCGAACAGGCCCTCACGACGGATCCAACGACGGGGCGTCGGGCACACGACGGACCGTCAGTCCTGGCCGTCGTGTGGCCCGACAGCAACCTTCCCAGGGGTCTTTTTGACCTTTCCCACTCCGTTTAAACCATAAGTTACGTCGTTTTGACCCTAAATCATCAGATTTTAGTCAGTTTAAGCCTAGAAACATAATTAAAACATATCCAAGTCAAATCATTAAATCAAAACTTAGAAAATTAGAAGCAAGAGAGGAGAAAAAAAAAGCTCAAGAACCCTAGTTCAAGAACGCCACAAGCTCCAGCAGTTCCAGCCAGAAACTTAATTATTTTTCCGTGGATTTCATCACCAGGTATGCGGGATTTCACTAGTGGGTTCCTTTCACCCATTGGGTCCCTAGTTTTCAGTCAGATTCTTGATTTTCTTATCATGATTAAACCTAGGGTTTCTAGAACTTTGATAGAACTTCATGAATTTATTAAATATATGTTCCAAATCAGATTATCATGTTATTACTCAGATTATCGAATGAATTTCAGAACCCTAGCTTTGTATTTCTTTAGTTCTTGAATTACACATGCTAGGTCAGATATTTCAGAAACTTCAGATATACATGCCTCAGTTATAAATGCATAATTACCAGATTAGTTATTGCATTCTCAGTTTGCATGTTCAGTTCGAGCTATCCAGTATTTACAGAAACTCAGACATAATTAGTTAATTTACAGAT